>CM076608.1:66096426-66373171 GCA_038502775.1 Hippodamia convergens
CGGAAGACTCTTTTCATACCAGTATATCCGGTCGTGAAAGCCTTAAACTATTCATTAAACGCCTCTACGGGGAGGTTACATACAATTCCATTCGACGATTGGACTTGTTGAAGAAGAGGAAAGCAGACCAACTTTGCACCCTCACGTTTCTGAAACGTTGTCGAGATACAAATGTCATTCCAAACTTCGTACGCTTCAGGCGGCTTTTTGTCAGTGCTCGAGCACATAGAATATATAATCGCGCCGAGTGCGCCTTACTGAGGGAAAGGATTCGTTATTCTCGCCAAAAACTTGTCAATATCGACGAGAATATCAGGCTTTTAGAAAAATAATGACCTTAACACCAGCAGACTGGACCTCTATCAGTAACTTAACCCAGAAATCCATGGAGGGTCGAATGTTCAGTAATACTAAACGCCTCAGAAATAAATGCTCGCGCTTGCAGGAATCATCTGTTTCTTCAGTTCCGAACAGAAAAGAAACTGTGATTAACTTGTCCAAGAGGACATTAACACAGGAGGAGAAATCTGTCCTTGAAAAAGGAAACAATTTCTCCATTCGAACAAAACCAATTCCGGTGGAGAATATAGTAGCTAATGTTGAGGCAGCAATTCGGTCTTCACCTGAGGCTACAGCTGAGGAAGTGAGGACTGAAGCCTCCAGAATTATCAGGAAGGCTAAACCATCAAAAAGTAATTTAAATTTCAGGGAATACAAAGCCATAAAGAATCTCAATGAGGACACATCCATTGTGATCCTTCCAGCTGATAAAGGAAACGCAACGGTAGTAATGAATTCGTCAGACTATGATTTCAAAATGAGGGAGTTGTTAGAGCCTTCAAACTACACTAAACTCAGAAGAGATCCTATCTCATCCAAAATCAAACAAACAAAGGCTCTCATAAAAGTTTCTTCTCTCGATGAAGAAACTAAAAAGAGAATCTGTAAGAGTGAGGCAAGGGCTCCGCGCATATACGGACTTCCGAAAATTCACAAGGATAATGTCCCATTGAGACCAATTGTTAGTACCATTGACTCGCCAACATACGATTTAGCCAAAGTCTTAACGACGATGTTGAGACCTCATGTGGGAAACACGGAAACCTTTGTCAAGGACTCTACTCACTTTGTAGAAAAGCTGCAGAACATTCAGTTGGGACCAAATGACCGACTCGTTAGTTTTGATGTTGTGTCTCTGTTCACATTAGTTCCCATAAGAGAATCGCTAAACTACGTTTCGGAGATATTCCCGAATGACATAGCAAAGCTCTTTGAACTTTGCCTAACATTCAGCTACTTTCAGTGGAAAGGCGAGTTCTATGAACAAATAGACGGTGTCGCCATGGGAAACCCTCTAAGTCCTGCAATTGCGAATTTCTTCATGGAAAAATTCGAACAAAGTGCCATCGAATCAACATCGAAGAAACCATCTACGTGGCTACGTTATGTAGACGATACTTCCGTCATTTGGGGTCACGGAGATGAAGAATTGCAAGCTTTCTTAACCCATCTCAACAGTAGGCACCCAAATATTCAATTCACAATGGAAGTTGAAAAAGATGGTGCACTACCATTTCTAGACGTCTTGGTAACTAGAAAGCCTAATGGGAAACTAGGACACAGGGTTTATAGAAAACCAACCCACACTGACAGATATCTACATAAGGAGTCTAATCATCACCCCAAACAGAAACGAGGAGTTATCAAAACACTCGTAGAAAGAGCCCGACGATTATGCGAGCCGGAATTTCTGGAGGATGAACTTGAACATTTACAGAATGCATTCATCGCCAATGGCTATAATACCAAAAAAATTCAGAGGGCAATAAGAACAAAAACTTCCACCCGTGATGATAACACATCACAAATCACCCCTAACGAGAGAGCCATCTTACCATACATCCCCAAGGTCACAGATAGAATTGGAAAAATACTGAAAAGGCACAACATCGAGACCATTTATAAGCCGACACAAAAACTTGGGCAAATGATCAAAACAACCAAAGACAAAGTTTACCCACTTTCACAAGCTGGAATTTACAGAATACCTTGTGACTGCGGCAAAGTCTATATTGGCACAACAAAGCGAAGTATTAACACTAGAATTAAGGAACACGAACGGTGCTGTCGACTTTATCAGACAGAAAAATCCGCACTGGCAGAACATGCGCTAATAGATGGACACGACATAGATTTCTCAAAAGCAGAGATTTTTTCCAATATTAGAAGTTACTATCCCAGGCTGAACATGGAAGCCATTGAAATTTATAAACACAAAAATAACATGAATAGAAAAGAGGAGACCCCTTTCTTGCATAGCGCCTGGTTACCGACCTTAGAAAAAACAAAGATCAAGCCGACACGAAGCGGGAGCGATGGGCCAATCAGCATCGCGCACGTAGACGCGCCACTTTTTCCCGCCATAAACCGGCGCGCAAATGACGTTTCCGGTTCGAACGCGCCAGTGTCGGAAATTCAGCGTTCGAGGTACAACCTTAGACCGAGAATCCTCTGAAGATGCCTATCGAAGTTGTAGGCGAAACGTTAGGTGAAATTATTTCTAATAGACCACGGCCAATAAGCCCGGAAGACTCTTTTCATACCAAAGCCTAAAGCCTCCGTCATTTTACGAAACAAAATCATATTTAGGTCATCTAGACATTATGATCCATACATAAGTTTTATCATTTCCCTTCTTCATTATAAGTTACTTTGGTCAATATATAAGGGTCCATTTATTTTCGAATTCTTGATCTCAATATATCTTCACAATGGTGGCGTTGTGACATGGAGCCCCATCTTGCTATATCCACATATTTGATCTTGTTTGAAGAGGTAGATTGTTTAGAAAACTGGTCTTCTTGAATTCAAGGCAAAAAATTATATCTATGTCTCCAAATAAAGGCATACTACCACAATATATAAAAAAATAAATGGAATAGAATTAACATAAAACACGCTGCAGATCGCTGAGGTTTAGAAAATTGTATTCGAAAAGAAAATTCTGAATGAAATTATCTTTCGAATGACATCACAAAAAAGGTATGTCTCTGGAGAAAAAATTTTTGATAGTACCGCGACGCCTGACGTCTTCATTTATTTCGCAGATTTTCAGGGGCATCTCAAGTCGACATTGACTTGTTCAAAACGCCTTTAACCCATGAAAAAATATTCGGACGTTTTCGAGAGAATTGGGGTTACCAAGATAAGTGAATCACCCTGTACACGTTATAAACAATAAGCTTTTTCTGTTTGGGAGATATTTGCCTCAGAACAAGCTACTCCCTTACTTTCTGCTCTCCCCTAAAACAAGAAATAACTGTTGTTCTGCAATTTGAATTATGTGTTTTGTTCTGAGAAATACAACAATGTACTTAATATAAATATGAGATATTTCAGGAAAATGTTGGTACGTGATATATACGAGATATTTCTAAAAAACAAATGCTAGCTTTTTACATGAATAGTAGATTCGAAGCTATTTTCGCACCCTTTCTCTATTCGTAGAGCGTAGAACTTTTAATGATGGAACATCCGTTTCAGCTCCTCAATCGAATTGTTAATGGCCCTAAATTTCATTAGTTTTGTTATGAGATATTTGTTTTATAGTATAGTTCTGATTACTCAAGTTCTATTTTTCGAAAATATAATATCTCACTAACATTATTTCAGGTGCAACGAATAGACCTGATCTGATAGACCCTGCACTTTTGAGACCTGGAAGGTTCGACAAACTCCTCTATGTAGGACCTGCTATGGATTCCGCTACAAGATTGTCAGTTTTGAAGGCTTTGACCAAAGAGTAATTCGTGGGTAGAATTATTTCCTCTATGACCCTAATGTTTAATTTTTTAGATTCAATATCAGTGAAGAAGTCAAACTAGAGAATGTTGTAGAGCTATGCCCAATTAACATATCTGGCGCAGATTTTTATGGAATATGTGCAGAGGCTTGGATTCATGCTGTTAGAAGAACCATCCTAGAAAATAAAGAGGGTAAGTGAAGTTTCTTCGATGAAATATAACGTTAATAATTCATGCGAGAGAGAACAATATTATTCTAACTCTTATACAGGATGTACGTTAAACTCACTGTTGTTTCGAAGTAGGTGGTGCAAGGTTCAAATCTTTTGAGGCAGTTTTTCGTAAGGTTTTCTTCTTACACGAAAAATCCTGCTCTGGTAAGCGGCAGATCAAGACAGCACCTTACATGAAATTAGAGATTCGATAGATGATTCTACTGTTATCGATGATAGGAGAACTGCACAGTCGAGATTTATTCTTGTCCAATAACAAAACCATTTGCAATATTTGGTATTAACAAGAGTAGGAACCTTAAAATACTGGGTGAATTTGGGTAGTTATGGATAATCATTCAAGAATTTCGAATCAGAAGTAACCCCCTTTTCAGAGTGAAACTTCTCTTTCTGAAACTTAATCGTTGATTTCTCCAAGATCATGGTTTTCTTCGATCTAAATGTCTTTTTTTCAATTCTGAGGAAGGGGAAAGCTATTGCCTTCTCCGCAGCGGTCTTGAGATATTAGATGTTAAGTAATGGGTGCTGCGGATTCTTGTGGGACTCACCTCACTAAACATCGCTTCTCTTTCCCCGCGTATCATTGCCGCCTGGTCATCATGCTCTTAACTCGGTATGATCTTCATCATATCCCACGCTCCTCCACTACCACTACGTTATACGACCGCGCTTATGGCATTCACGTTGTTAACATCTATCCTCATTTTCTTCCTTTCTTTCTCATTATATTAATTATTTATTCGTACATGGGGGACCAACTTTGAAATAAGGCAAATCATGAAAGCTGATGACACGGTGTTAGATAGAGTTGAGAGACAAGGTTTGAGATGGTTTGGACATGTTATAAGAATGCCTGAAGATCGATGGCCAAAAAGATTATTTGAGTGGACTCCTGTTGGCCGCAGAAGGAGGGGCAGACCAAGAAGATCTTGAATAGGGTTCATGAAGGAAATAATGACAGCTCGGAACTTACTTCAGGAAGATGCATGGGATAGGGAGGTCTGGAAGAGGGAAACGGGAAGACGGCACTTAGCTGTACCTTAGGCTATAACATTGTATAATTTTTTATTATATTGTGTTGTAGTTTATATCCGTAATATATATACATGGGGGACCATTTCCTTTTGTGAGAGGTCATTTCGGTGATTTAAATTTTTATTTCTGCGATGCCTTGTTGTGTCCCTTTCTGAGCTCCATGTAAGGTATACGGTGTAAACATGTCCAGACCGTCAGGAACTCGGCACATCTCGCATAGATGTGTCTTACCTATCCATGTGGTTTAGGTGTCAAAAAAGCCGTGCAGGGTGAGAAACTTTGTAAAATACATCCATTTGTGATCGCACTCAATCAACCCAGTTAGGTCCCAATTGAAAAAACTCGTGCAACCAGCCTTCTCAGTACCTGCCTCCTTCCTGCCACATTTCTATTTTATTACTCAATCGTCTTCAAGAGATATTCCAAGCACCCAACTTCTCGTAATCTGTTTACAATATGATGCCAAAGGACCGTGTTGAAGACTTTTTACACATCAATAGTCACTGCGACCATCCATGTGCCATTGGTTGAGTTATGGTATGCTGGACCTGCCTCATCGTAACCGGTGTGAAAACAGCCGAACGAAATAGCAGAATATGATCTTGAAAATGTCGTACGCCACTGTACAATTAGGCGGATTTGATGCAAAAAGAAATTAACCTTGTCAACGACTGTGGAAACTTATGTGATGACATGTCATTCGAATTGTTGTTGATTAGATTCAAGAGCCCTAGCAGAAAAAATTTCATTAACCGCATCCACTTACACCTCTTGGGAGTGGAGGGGGGACACCTGTCAAAAGAAAAAGTTCGATTCCTCGGAAACTGTAGATACAATCGATTTTAAATTTGGTGTTGACTTTCGTGGGCCATAGCAGAAAAAATTACACTAACCGCATCCCCTCACACCTCTTGGGGGTGGAGGGGGGCAACTGTCAAAAGAAAAAGTTAGATTTCTCGAAAACTGTACATACAATTGATTTCAAATTTGGTGTGGACTTTCAAATGCAATAGAAGAAAAAAATGGCATTAACCGCTTTCTCTTACACCTCTTGGAGGTGGAGGAAGGACACCTGTCGAATGAAAAAGTTCGATTTCTCGGAAAATGTACATACAATCGATTTCAAATTTGGTGTGGACTTTCGAGGGTCATAGCAGAAATAATGACATCAACCGCATCCACTTACACCTCTTGGGGGTGGAGGGGAACACCTGTCAAATGAAAAAGTTCGATTTCTCGGAAACTGTACATACAATCGATTTCAAATTTGGTGTGAACTTTCGAAAGCAATAGCAAAAAAAAATGGCATGAACCGCATTCACTTATACATCTTGGAGGTGGAGGGGGGACACCTGTCAAATGAAAGAATTCGATTTCTCGGAAAATGTACATACAATTCAATATAATTCATTTATTCATCTTAAAATCATCTCATCAAAAAAATACTATATAGATAATTGTATTAGTGAATGAGAGGTCTGACGGCCTGAGCTATTGCTCGTGTGCTATCAGCCTCTCGGTATGATGAAACATTTCAACCAGAAATAAAAAAAAACATATATACAAAAACAAAAAGGTGAAACACCCCTAACCAGATAATGAAATCCGCACACATTGGCATGATCTGAAAAAAAAATCACAGTTGATCTGGAATTCACTGCAACCTAATCCCTCCCCCATCATTTATAGATGAGAAAGACCAGGGCACATGAACTGTCAAAAGAACATCAATATTTGCTGCAAGAACAGCCATAAATCTATATGAGTGCTGGATGATATAAGCCTTTAGTTTCTTACGGTGATCTTTATTTCGAATATTGAAATTTTCCATCAACTCTAGTGGCAGAAGGTTATTGAGTTTGGGACGATAAAAAATACTCTGTATTGCAGACTAGTCTTCGAAAATCTCGGCACCGTGGAGAATTGTTTAACTTGACTTCTAGTGTTAATTTGATGGAAATATAATTGTTTTTCTTTTTTTAATTGACCGAGTATCATCTCATACACATACAACTGTTTGAAACTGAGCTGTCCAGCCTCGGCATATAGCATTTCGGTGTTATAGAGTCGTCCTACTTTCAGTATAATTTTTAATATCGTTTTTTGTATGGTTTCTAGATATTTTTAAATGTACACTGTATAAACCACCCCAAACAACACATCCATATCTGAGTATCGAAACAACGAGCGCATCATATACTCGAGTATTTGTTCCCTCGTTAATATATTTCGAAGATTTTAATAAACATGAAAGAGTCCTTTCACTCTCCCCACCAAATTACTAACCTGCATATCCCATTTCAAGTATTGGTCAATGTACACCCCAGATATCTAATGGGGTTAGTTTTATCTATTTGGCCATACGACGATTAATAATACACCTGACCAAAAATTGGATCCTATTTCCACCAAACGGAATGGTAAAAATGACTCAAAAAAGCCTTATAATACGAAACCTAAGAAGGCTACGAAAAGATTGGTGGTTGGTAATTATGCAGGGGCGTCGACTGTTGAGGGTGTGGATAAAACAATTCCATTCCAGTTTCCAATCTCAGACCCTGTACTACTTTAAGACGAGCTTCACAACTTCTTGGTTGGAAATGTTCCTGAAGCGAAATGTGAAAAACTCCAATCTCGTTACCCAGAGTCTTATGCCTCATTCAAAGTGGATATTTCCAGCAGCAATTATGATTCAGCAATGAAACCTGCCAACTGGCCGAATAAAGCATGTGTTAGAAAATGTTTTCGGAAACGACTGATCACCTCAAGTGTTCCGTGAATAGGTTTGCTGCTAAACTTTTACATCTAAATGCACAGTGTTTGTCAAATAAAATGAGTAACTTACACTGAGTTGCAGGAACGTCCATTAAAATTTAATGCCGCCTTGATTCTCCCTTAAACAGAATATCCATAGACGGTAGCCATGGATACTCCGTTCAATGGAGAATTGAGGCAGCATTAAATTTAATGGACGTTCCTGCAACTCAGGGTTAGAGGTTTTAGTATATGAAGAGGGCCCTGATGTGGTAAGTGTAGTCGAACATTGGTGTGACGAATGTAAATTACAATTCCTGAGTCTATCTG
Organism: Hippodamia convergens; assembly: GCA_038502775.1. Taxonomy (NCBI): domain Eukaryota; kingdom Metazoa; phylum Arthropoda; class Insecta; order Coleoptera; family Coccinellidae; genus Hippodamia; species Hippodamia convergens. The sequence goes on from CM076608.1 coordinate 66,104,582, forward strand.
GCTATGAGCGTGTCGCGTCGTTTTTCCGAAGTGACCATGGCCACGAAGGTTCTGTCATATATGTCAAGTGTTCAAGCTACTTTCGATTTGAGTAAGCTTGCACTTCGAGTGTTGTGGTGTTGCGACTTCACTATATGGTAAAAAAATGTATATTTTAAGCATATATCGCCCCCCTACTGGAGATTCCAAGATATTTTTCAATGGGATGTTTTGTGTGCTCGAGTTTGTATGTCGATTTTTTTCGGATGTTTTTGTTTGTGACGATCTCAATATTGACTTTCTAGATCATAATTGCAAAAATAGACGTATGTTGAATGATCTATTAACATGCTTCAATCTGTCTATAACATCATTAATTCCGACCAGAGTGTTTACAAATAGAAATGCTGTTACTTCTTCGTCCAAACTGGACTATATTCTTACTAATTTAGACACTAGCTATTGTAAATCAAGAGTATTCGAGGCCAATTTTAGCGACCATAGGGAAATCTCCCAACAATACATGTTCTCTCCGTTACAACTAAAACTATTAGTTGTAACGGAGAGAACATGTCTCCTCTCCCAAAAATTCTACATAGAACAATGTCTGCTGAAATCTTGCTGTATCTTTTTTCGTGGTTCTCCAATTTTGTTGAAATTTTCAGCAGGTATAGTATTGGGTCTCGTTATATTAACCTGAAATTTACTTCGCAAAAATACCTGCAGTTCATCCGTTATACAGGGTGAAACAAAACCTTGTTGTTTCAAACCCTTAATTTCTAAACACCCTGTGGTGAATTTGAGGCGAAAAATTTGATATCATTCAGTTTTAATTTGAAGTGTGACCCTTTCTTAACAAAATGTTCTTTGATTTACGTCAGTATCTGCTTTTAAAAAAAGATACACATTTTCAAAGAAAGTGTTGCATTTTTTTAATTTTTATAACAATTTAAAACATTACAATATCTTATCGACTAGTAAACATAAACAAACATCTGAAAATTAATTGCGTGTATTTCCACCTCGCTTTCTCATCACTTCTACCATACGACGTGGCATACTTCCAATGCATTTACGAATTGCTTCTGGGGGAAGCAACAATTTCTGTTAATGCAGAACAATGCTAGGCCTCACGTTGCACGGGTTGTAACAGAATACTTTGAAGAGGCGAATATTCAACCATTCGTGTGGCCAGCCAAAAGGACGGATTTAAATCCAATTGAACATGTATGGGATATGCTAGGTAGACATGTTCGAAATCGGCAGCCCAACACCTTGCCCGAATTACGACCAGCCCTTCTTGAAGAACGGAAAAATATTCCCCCAGAAGCAATTCGGAAATGCATTGAAAGTATATATGCCACGTCGTATGGTAGAAGTGATGAAAAAGCGAGGTGGAAATACACGCAATTAATTTTCAGATGTTTGTTTATGTTTACAAGTCGATAAGGTATTGTAATGTTTTAAATTGTTATAAAAATTGAAAAAATGGAACACTTTCTCTGAAAATGTGTATCTTTTTTTTAAAGCAGATACTGACATAAATCGAAGAACATTTTGTTAAGAAAGGGTCACACTTCAAATTAAAACTGAATGATATCAAATTTTCTGTCTCAAATTCCCCACAGGGTGTTTAGAAATGAAGGGTATAAAACAAAGTTTTGTTTCACCCTGTATAACGGATGAACTGCAGGTATTTTCGCGAAGTAAATTCAGGTTGATATAACAAGACCCAATACTATACCTGGGGAAAACTTCAACAAAATCGGAAAACCACGAAAAAAGATACAGGGTGTTGAATTTGAGAAAAATTTTGCCTGTCCGGAATTTATTGACGTGGAATGTATTAAAAAAAGTTCCCTCTTTACCTCTTAAATAAAGAGAATTCTTTTGATGTATGAATAATGATGTACATACTTATTTCAATGCAATTAAATTTTTTGGATATTTTGTACTTTTTTGTATTCCTCCTTTTTCCTTTATTCATCTCTAAGGCGAAACAAAGTTCGCCGGGTCAGCTACCTTATTTAATTGCCAATTGGCACAATTGGTCCCACCACCAGATCCCCTACTCTCTTTAGTTTCTGGGATAAGAAATGATTCTAAACACTTCTTGGCCAACATTATACCATGATAGTTCATTATAATTTTAAAGTTGAATCAGTTAGCATATATCTAAGAATAGTTTTGTGGATGTTTATATAAGTGATCACGCAAATGTACCTTTTGATGGTTCTTGTCTGAATTACTCTTTGAATTTAATTTATGCTGTCCTCTCCGGTATTCACACCAAAGTAGAGATTTTAAAAGCTCATGGATAAATCCTGAAATAATAAAAGCTAGTCAGAGCCTGAAAAATTTGTATTGGTTGTACACAAATGTGAACACTGAAGATTCATCACTTTGCTACAAAAGAGAGAAAGCTAAATATCGGAAACTACTTTGTTCAACTAAACTGAACCATTACGGACGCTTATTGGAGGAGTCGGGTAACTTTCCTGGAGAAGTTTGGAAGCTCGTTAATCTTGAAACTTGAAACGAGTAGAACTAAAAATGATAGAACTTTGACACTTTCCTTGGAAGGTAGAGTTATATCAGAGCCATATGAGTTGGCTCATGCATTTGGTGAGCACTTTTCCAATGTTACCAGAAAAAAACTTAAAGCCGACCGGGAAATGTTAATAAAACCTTTTTCTTCTATCCGGTCTCACCTGAAGAGGTGGGTCTCACTGTATGAAGACTCAAAAACAGTAAAAGTACGGGCATTGACGGTATATCAGTCAAAGCTCTGAAAACCATCATTCATCAGATTTCGAATCATTTGGCTCATTTAATAAACTTGTCGGTTTCTACCGGTAAATTTCCAAACTCTCTTAAAATGACTACTGTGCTGCCTATTCATAAAAAAAGAGCCCAGAGGATATAATAATATACCGCCTCATTTCCATCCTGAGTGTGTTTTCAAAAATTTATGAAAAAATAATATACAACCGTATGATCGAATTCCTCGATACATTCAGTATTCTAAGCGATCGCCAGCATGGTTTCCGAAAGAATCGTTCCACCCTAACGGCTACTTGTGGTCTCCTTGAAGAAGTTTATGACTCTGTTGATGCTGGTAGGCACGTTGCAGGTCTGTTCTCTGATTTGTCGATAGCGTTTGACTCACTTGACTTTGGATTTTTACGAAGAAAACTTTACAACTTGGGCTTCAGAGGTATAACTTTGGACTGCCTGTTTGATTATTTGCACATGAGAAAAATTAAAGTAAGAGTAAGGGATGTGTTCTGGGATGCTCATGGCGTTGATATCGGCGTTCCACAGGGGTCTGTGCTCGGTCCCTTGCTGTTTCTGTTATTTATCAATGATCTACCGGTGTTCATTTCTAATTCAATTCTGACTATGTTTGCCGATGACTCCTCGATTATTCTGTCTGCTGGTTCCTTGGATGATCCGAAGGTTCAACTTCAACTCGTTGTCCGGAGGTTTGTGAAGTGGGACAGGTTCAATGCTTTGATGGTAAGTATCGAGAAAACTAAATGTCTTCATTTTAGATCCAAGAGTTCTTCGGATAGTGTTTTGAACTTTCAATTTGAGAATTTCACTATTCAGTCAGTAGACTGCACTAAGTTTTTGGGGATAGTCGTTGTCCGTAATCTCAGATGGGAGCAGCAGATAGATGCTTTGTGTAAAAAAATTTATAGTTCATGCTTCGCCATTTCTCGTATCAAACAATCGACGCTGTTGTCGATTTACTACGGCCTAATTTACTGTCACCTCTCCTACAATGTCATATTTTTCGGTAACTCCGTACAGAGCGAGAGAGTGTTCATTGCCCAAAAGAGAGTCATGCGAGTCATGTTCAACATCCCTCACAGAGACTCTGGCAGACCATTTTTTGTAGCTCGCGAGATTCTTACTTTTCCTTGCATTTATATTTTGAATCTCTTGGTGTACTTGAAGGCGAATTGTGGTTCGAAGATAAAAAATTCTGAATATCATGACTACCAAACAAAAAACGTACATATCTCTAATGAGATTACCAGGTAAGAAAATCAAATCATTAATGATGCCACAGAAATATTCCAGTCCCAATTCGTGAAACGATTTCCGACTTAATTATGAAGTGTTTTCTCAGTTGGCTTCAATAATGTTTTCATTTTGTTGATTATTGAATTCATATCTTTTTCAAAAAAATGAGAATCGATAATTTTTTATTTATTACGAACAGATCATTAAGTTGGCTTACTGATTCTTTGACATGTGAATTATTCTTAGTTTTGAATCGAGACTTGTATGTGTTCTAATTCATTGTTCGACATGGTTTATTCAATTGCAGAGCGGGTGGAAATAATTTCACTTTTTTTGCAAACAATCAATGTGCGAATAGAACCGCAGAATTCTTCAATCAACGACATTTAGATAAACATGTTAATAGGAAGTAGGTTTTGGAATTAGTGTCAAAGTTTCAAGAAACCGGGTCCGTGGCTAATAAAAAACGAAACATGGAAAGAAATGAAGCAGCTGAAGTAGCTGTTCTTGGACAGATTGCTCTGAATCCAATGACGAGTACGAGTCAGCTAGCACATGAATCTGGTTCTACACGAACTCGAATTGCAAATATTTTGAAGCATCATAAATTCCATCCTTACAAAATCCATCTTTCACACGCACTAAACGAAGATGATTTTGACCGTCGTGTTGAATTTTGTGATACAATGAGTGAACGAGTAACTGCTAATCCCAATTATCTGTACAATGTTTGTTTCTCCGATGAGTGTTCGTTCTTTCTAAACGGCACAGTAAATCGACACAATTATCGTTATTGGGCCGATGCTAATCCGAGATTGTTCCACGAAGTTTATACTCAACAACCACAAAAACTCAATGTTTGGGCTGGAATATTTGGTGACAACATTATCGGCCCGTTCTTTTTACCTGGTAATCTTACTGGAGATATGTATTTGGACAGAAATGCTGCAAAATGTGCGCCATCGTTTCGAACAAAACTTATTTCATTGTATGGAAGCTAATGGTGAACAATTTGAATATTTAATTAATTGATGTGAGTTTTTGATAAATTATTTACTTTACTTTGAAAAGTCTTATTTCTTAGATCAATACTTCAAATCGTTCTGATACCGTACAGTTGGAGAATTATTTCAGTGAATAAAACAGCTAGTCGAACATCTGACCCTAGTATAGCATTAACACGTACGGTATGATTTCATTTGCCCAGTGGTAGATGTTTTGCAATTTCAAATACAAGTACGGAAATTTTGGTGTTTCGGGAGCCCGAAATGTCAATTATTCGCAAAAAATTAATTTAAGTGATAAAATTAACTAACGCATGAATATTTCGAGAACTAACGCATAAAATGAAAAAACAATTACTGTGCTGAAATCAGTATAAAAATACCTTTCAAATGAGGTATCACTCACCCCACCTTCCCTATTCAAAAATTGGGGGTGAAGGTTGTAGTAGCAAGGGTTGAAGCGCTATGCGTCCGTAGCCTACATCTTAAGTTGTCCCCCTCGAAACAGAAATCGACCTGTCCGAGCATTTCTATCGAAAAAATTTATTTCGTCTGTAATCTCGTCTGTGTCGTTTTCAAATGGCCACCCTGTATATATATATATATATATATATATATATATATATATATATATACTAAATTAATACCCCTCTCCGCACTTTCAAATACCTCCGTCCATGTGTTACCGCAGAAAGTGACGGAAATATCAGCGTATGACAAAACGGTCATTCCCGACATTCGAAGCCTTGACAACTGATCGATAAATATCAGAAACAATATCGGGCCAAGCACCGTTCCCTGTGGGATTCCTCCGGAAACATTAAGAGGTTCACTCACCACCCCATCTCCCAACCTGACAGATTGTACTCTATCCGTTATATAACTTTGAAACAGCCTGAGACATACACCCCTTATTCCAACTTTTTCTAATTTATTCAACAGTAGATCATGAGCCACTGTATCAAATGCTTTGGATATATCTACAAAGACTGTTAAAGTTTTTCTATTTTCATTCAAGGAGAAGGTTATGGTCTCAATAAGTGACTCTATAGCACCTCTCGTTGAAAGATTTTCACGAAAGCCGTGTTGATTCTCACTTAGTATATTATGTTTTGTTAGAAAAGATGTTAATCTGGTTTTCAAACTTTTTTAAAAATTTTTTGCCAGAGTATCTATCATAGAGATTGGTCTATAGTTGGACATATTTGTTTTATCCCCAGATTCATGAATACAGGTGATATATGATTGTTTCCATTCTCCTGGGACTATGCCTGTTGTGAATATGAGAAAAATAATGTGAGTTGAAAGCTTCGTTATATACATATGAATTCGCTTTACTGTAATAGTGGATATACCGTCGGGGCCCGGTTACGAATTGTTCTTTAAACGGCTTATATGTTCTATCACCTCATTAGCAGTTACTGGATTCAAAAAGAGTGATGCGTTATTCGGAGTTGGTTTCAGTTTTATATTTGTCTTACTGTCTTGAGAAATATTTCTGCCCACTTTTATAAAAAATTCATTGAGCTCATCAGCCTTCTCCACCGAGTCAGTAATGAGCCTACCATCCGCGGATACAAGAGCGGTAGGCGCTTTTTGTATTTTTTCCCCCTGTTATTTATTTCATTTATAACTGACCATACTTTTCTACTATCGCCACCCGCCCGATTAATTTGCGAAATGTAATACTCTTCCTTTGTCCTCTTAATTAATCTATTCAATTGATTTCTGTAAATAGTATAATCCTTTTTTTTCCTCTCCTGAGAATTTTTTTTTCAAATTAAATTTCATTTTATCCCTACGACGAATTGGTGTTATTAAACCTTCCGTTATCCACGGTTTAATTTTTTTTTGCTTTTCGGAGCGGATCATATTGTACTTTGCTGCCACTTTCATATGACTCTGTAAACATTTGCAATATTTGCATCCAAATGTCCTCCACATCAAGTACGGATTTCGGAACAATGAGTAGTTGAATATGCGATCGCAAAACTGGTCACAAATGATACTCCATTTCTTGTCGCATTTGGGACCACTTTTCTTTACTTCTTTTTGACGTCGCATAGGAATTTTGATGTGATACTAAAAGATATCTTCAAATAGGAAGCCACTTCTTATCGCATTTGAGACATATTTTGTTTTACTCATTGCGTTGACTAATGAGAGGTTTTTTGTGATAAATATCAAACCATTTTTGGTGCAGGTGAAATATTGTTATTCAATTTGGATTTTATTACTTTATATATGTGATGTTATTCGAAATTTTCAATTCCAATATTCATTTCGTCCAATAAGAAGATTTGCTCCGAATTACATTATTTTTTTGACTGGCGGAGAGCAAATTTACCAATAATAAATTTACATATATTTTAGATTAAATCAATGACTGCATGAGGATAATAAAAAAATACATTCGAACAAAAAAACTTTGATGATTAAAAACATTAAGATAGAATAAAATAAAAAACAAAAAAATGGAAAAAAGTAAACAAAAAAATATGCAAAATAGGTTTGAGTATATACTATGTAGTAAGTCTCTTCATCTGTCTTTCTTTTCTCTGCCTGGCATATCGCAACCATTCCTTTACATATATTTCGAAGTCTTCCTCACCACATCTGAAAAGAATGAAAGTATAAGTTAAAATTTTTTTTTCAATATCAAATTCAAGTATTTGTGAAATTATATAAGAGTATAAAGAAGTATTGTACCTTTATCTTCTCCAATCGATAAGTGATTAAGGAACAATAATTTATAACTTGAGTAATTTGAACAATTTCGTTCAACTATTCAATTTATTGGTTCAACATATTTTAATTGATGGGAAGATAAAAATATAATTGCCAACGTTTTTAATTTTTATTCGTATAGGTGTCTAATGTTCGGTTTCATAAAACTTCGATTGTAGGGTTAAATTAATTGGAGCCACCACGATCCGTTGAAACTTCAAATCGAGTGATTCGATTGGTTCTAATTTACGTAAGGTTGCTCAATCGTACAATTAAAGCTTTGTGAAACCCGCCGTAAGTCGTTGAAAAATTTCTGGACAACAAATTCACAAGAATTATTTGAATAACTGCAAAGGTTGTGTTTTACAGTATCGCGGCTACACTTCAAATCAATTTAAAAAAAAAACCTCAAATCAAATACTCACTGAATAAAATCTTCATAACGGGACTTTCAGCAATTTTATAATCTGATCTCTGGCCCGTCCATGAACAAAGTTCGGCAGTTTCGTCGGTGAAAGTCCTTTTGAGGCATCTCACCACGAAATCTCTGCTGCCGTTACCCCCAACGGCCTCATATGTTTTGTACTGGAAAATGTTGAATTTGGATAAGGTGAACATTAGTTTTAGAAATTATAAGACATAAAAAATCCAAATTAGATCAGAATTCCTAGCAGTTCAACTAAAGCTGTAATAATTAGTTCAAACAGGGTTCGAAAATATCATGATATTTATATAAATATCAAAATATCGGATATATCGATATATATCCGATATATATCAACTTTCTGATATTTATTTTTACGAACAATTTTTAAAATTTTTTTTTAAAGAAGTCGATAAATCAAATGTATTCAGAAGTTAATTTACCAAATTTATTAAAAAAACTAATCAAGATTCTAAAAAACATAAAAAAGTGAAAAAAAAGTTAGTTGATAAATTTATAAAAAAAGTTCGTTATCCGGATCATTAAAAAATTTTTGTGCAGATGCAGTGGCCTCATCCCATTTCAGACTCAAATTGCTATTACATACTGCAAACTTCAGCTGTATACGTGAACGTGCTTTCTGTTCAAAAATTAAAAAAAAAAACAAGAGCACAATGAATAGTGCAATGTGCAATGACGATTTTACGGCGAAGTTATAACCAGGTTAGGAGAAAGTTATGTCAAAATTCCAACGTTCGCAACTCATCGGGAAGATTCGTTTAACGTTCGCGTTTAGGGTATACGTGAAAGGACGCTAGTGTACGTCGGCCGTTAAGCTGACGCTACTGTTAACGTTAAAAACTGACGAATGCGCATGTGTATATGTCAATTATAACGTCTACGTCTACGTTCGTGGAAGCACTTCAACTCTCTACTATCTGGATTCCCCGAAAATACGTTGCTTCTTCGATCGTACAAACGGAGGTATGTCGGTATACATTGGTGACATTGGTGTGCTCTTAAATTGCGATTGATTATGAAATTTTTACGCACAGTCGCAAATTTCGGTAAATTTATAAATATCCTTGATATATATCAATCCTTATAAATATCGATATATATCATGATATATATCAGGATAAATATCAGCGATATATCGGTCGAACCCTGAGTTCAAATCTAGGGTTTCCAAATATGGTGATATAAAAAAAGATATGAATTACTAAGAAATCTATACCGATATCACATAATATTTAGAAAAATTAGACCAGTATTAGATATCGTGAAATGGTTTCTAGTGATGGTTTTCACAAAAATCGAACCCCGGACTCCTTTCATCATTTTGACCTGTAAGTCCAGAAGTTCCACAAAGAGCCAAAATCGAGCAATTTGGGATACAATGTACATTCACAGCACTATTTTAGACAAGTTCACTGAAACTCAATTTTTCGAAGAGTGCTACGCTGGCCTATTTTATGGAATTTTTAAATATCTTCAGAACCAAATGAAATATAGAAAATTCAACGGCAGAAATCAAGACAATTCTCAGAAGAAAAATTGTTTTCTAAATCAAAAAGTTCTGCGCCAACAAACATATAAAAACTTCATTATACGATTATTATATGTAGAATGAAATATCAAAATATTTAATTTACAACAATAACTAAAAGAATTTACTTACCAATTAATGCACTCAAATTGCAGAAAACCAAAAAATTTGAATATCTGATCGAACGAACAGCGAACTTCTCGAATCGAACACTAGTCACAAAATGATGGAATGGATCCAAGAGAAAAAACTCAAGTCTGAAAATTATTATACGTTGAATCTGTCAGCCGTAAACACACCCTCCTTTCCTCTTACCAGTGCGAATTCCATGGTCCAAACCGGGTTCTTATCTCGAGAGAAAAATATCCCGGCCTAATATAATTAGGGGCAATAAAACCCAGATGTGGTAGTTTCTCTACAGTTGAAGATCGAAGAATACCTTACTCGTGTGCAAATTCAGAATTTTGAATGCTAAATTTGGCATATTTGATTCATGTGTAGCATATATTTTTGGCGTTAAGTATATAGCATATTATTGAGCATATTTTCGAAAGGAAAAAGGGAAAAAAATTATCGACGAACATTTTCTAATATTTCGAAATCAACAGATGCACAAGAATCGACTGATTTCGTTACTTCTTTCACTGTTACCCCTTCAATGAAACGAACAAAGGAAGCACGCAGAATTTTATAGACTCAATAAATTTTTATGAGCTTGCAACAACCGATATATTTACAGCAAATATCTTAACAAACTTTGACAATTCTAATCGATCCGGCCGGACATCTGGCTCTTTTTCTTGGGAATTCCTATCCCTGAATTAACGCGAGGAGTCGATAATATTCGAAATATTTTCAAATCCAATGTCCCAACCGTTACGTGTATCATAATATTTTCAAGCACCCTTGGTCTTCGAGATCCAAATTTCAAATATTTTGGAAAAACCCGGTATCGTAACTTTTTTATCGTATATTTTTTTTTGGAGCTGAGAAACCATAAAGTGAAGAATGTCAAACATTGGTTTTTATGAAGTATCAAAGCTTAAATCACCGAGATTCAAATTCAAGTTAGATTTAAAACGAACAGTTCTTCCGCATTCAGAAGTTTCCAGTAATGTGCATATCCATTTGAGAATAATAAGATATAACATATTTTATTAATATCTATACCACAACAACCATATTTCAATTCATTCAAGTTTGAGAAAAAAAGTTCTGACAATAAAAAAAAAATTAACCCAGGACCTAGGAATATTTTGAAATCTGATAACTCAGAACCCCAATATTCATTAACATTCAAATGTTGTGAGTCGAAGAAAATTTATATTTCAGAAATAGCTACAGAAAAAAATATCAATGAAAAACTAGCATATTTTCGGCACTTTCCTAAATGAAAAAGCATATTTTTGGCATTTACTGAAGGCAAAACTAGCATTTTTTGCTTGCCCTGAGATAACAACACTGAGTAACTCAACAATACGATGGAATATTTGCATCGCATGGCAATCACATTTGAGATATCTTTATTCATAGTCAAAATGTCGAGAATTTTTCTTCCACATTTCGTTAACAAAGCGATATCACAAAATTACTAGGTTTTGGACGCATATACGACATCACAATGAAGATTTTATTTCACGTTAAAAATGTAACTCCACAAAAGTGTCAGGCGATGTAACGTGTTTGCTGGGAATTTTCGATGAAACTAGTGCACGCTTCTTGAGGATGCTGGATATTCAACACCAGCTGCTAATTCTCAGTTATCGAAACTGTATTCAGTTTTTCGTAGTCGATTCATTTGTTTCTTAGAGTTTGCTGTGGAATAACCTCTGGAGGAGTACCCGCTGTTCTCACCGCCAAGAATGTACCATAAAGATCGGCCATGTCAGAATGTACGATCCCCGAATGAACCACTACCCCCCGACGTGTTTTAGAAGTTTGTTTCACAAATATGTGATCAATAACTGTGAAAACCACCGGTTCTGAAAATCAATCACAATAATGATGTTTCCGAAAGTTTAATGATATTCGATTCAATGTTGAATTAATCCCGAACATATACTAACAAGCCATCGTTTCTACAGTATTTAGAGCCGTTATAAAACTGTTCGCGAAATGTGGAATCTCATACATCGACTCATTTTGTACCTCCCAACACTCAGAGAGCACTAAAACATCCAAATTCTCCGTCTTCAAATCTTCCAAATACAACATTATCATCATCATCAATGGCTCTACAACTCAAGGTGAGTCTTGGCCGCATTTACTATTTTTCTCCACTTTAGTCGATTTTGTACTGCTAGCTCCCATTGTGTTACTCCCAGTCTCTGCAAATCACTGGTCACTGCGTTTTTCCACCGTTTTCTTGGACGACCAACCGTTCTTCTACCCTCAGGCCTTTCCCAGAATGCTGTATTGAGGAGTCTTCCATCTTGTGACCTCATGACATGTCCTGCCCATCTTATGCGATTGGACTTGATGTGTCGCACTATATTCTCGTTCCCATAGAGTGCCTGTAGTTCTTGATTCTTTCTTATTCTCCATTCTCCCGTTATTTCGTCTCTACAAGGCCCAAAAATAGCCCTCAGGATCTTCCGTTCCAGTACCAGCAATCTATCAGCCTCACGTTTATTCAGGATCCATGTCTCACTCCCATAAGTTATTGCGGGACGAATGATAGTTCTGTAGATTTTTATTTTCGCTTCTCTTGAAATTAATTTTGATTTTAAAAGTGTCGCCAAGGAATAATATGCCCTGTTTCCGACCATGATTCTCGATTCCACGTCTCTTTCATTCTTGTTATCAGCTGTTATGACTGCTCCCAAATATTTAAATTCTTTTACTACTTCAAAATTGTAGTCATTTATAGTAACATTTTGACCGATACGTGATCTTGGGTTTTTTGTGATTACCATATATTTGGTCTTGTCTTCATTGATCCTGAGGCCTACTTCCTTGGCTCCTTCTTCCAACAGGGTGAAAACTTCTTTCGCGTCTCTAACGGACTGTATGATGATGTCCACATCGTCGGCAAAAGCCAGTAGGACCTTCGAACCCTGTGTTGCGAAACCGTTTGATAGTTTTGATTGTACTTTTCTAACTGCATATTCCAAGGCGAAGTTGAATAATAACGGGGAAAGGGGGTCTCCCTGTCTAAGACCGTTTTCAATTTGGAATTCATCTGATATAATATTGCCAACTCTAACCTGCGCACTTGAATTCTGCACGCATACCTGTGCCAAGCTTATCAACTTTTTGGGGACTCCCATCTCTAACATGACTCTCCACAGCACTTCCCTGCTCACAGAGTCATATGCCTGTTTGAAATCGACAAAAACCTGGTTCACATCACGATTGTATTCCCAGTTCTTTTCCAATATTTGTCGTAGTATAAAAATCTGGTCGATAGTGGATCTTCCGGGATGAAAATCACATCTGCGTATGGGATTATTCTTCTCATCAATATGCCTAGCCATCAGTCAGGATTTAGACAATTTCACAGTACTCAGACGGCATTATTGGAGGTAGTAAATGATATCGCAACTTGTGCAAGTTGTGATAATGATTCTTTCAGATCAAAGTATGGCATTTGATTTAGTAAATAGAAAGCTTCTTTTGGCAATTCTTTCCTATATAGGTATAATTGACAATGAATTGGAATGGTTCACGAGTTATTTGACTGATCGAAAACAGGTAGTTAAATTAAATAGCAAAATATCAGATTTTTTGTTAACGGTCAGCGGCGTCATACAGGGAAGCATATTGGGACCACGCTTATTCAGTATTTATATTTTTCTGCTACCAATAGTATTTGAGTTCTGCAAGGTCCATTTGTATTGCGATGATATCCAGCTTATTTATGGCTTCTCCGTCAATGAGGTTTCTAAAACATCTTAGTTCACTATGGAAATGGTGTTCCGATTACGGTTCACATCTAAACCCGAGTAAAAGTCTGGCTATAATGATAGGTTCCGAAAAGATGCGAGCGAAGGTGGTTCAACCAAGTCTTTATCTAAATGGTGAACTAATTAGGTTCGAAAACTACTCCTAAACTTTTAGCATTGGGGTGGGGTGAGAACTTAGAATTCAACGAACATGTCAGTATGATTTGCCAACATGTATTTTTAAAACTCAAGCACATCTATCCACATAAATACATTTTGCCATCTGAAGTTAAGTCTAAGTTGATTAATAGTTTAATATTGCCCATAATTGAATATTGCGCACCAGTATACTATTTTCAATTAACTGATGAAAATAGGTACAGATTACATAAATTAAGAAATATATGTTTGAGATATTCACATTGTATTCAATATAGGGATCACATGACACAACCTTATATTTGACTTAACATTCTACAAATACATGAGAGAATTATATATTCCTATATGTTTTTTTTATATAAATTAATGAAGAATAATGCACCTATATTTTTGAGAACACATACTGTGAGAAGATAGGGGTGGAATTGGGGAGACACAGTTTCTCTATTGTGCAGCACAGGACCTCGAAATTCAGAGGTTGTTTTCTGTATACTGCTCCACACTTCTTAAATCAGATTTTCAGTTGGCTGTCACTGTCCGAAGGATGTTTTAGATTGAAATTAAAAGTAATTATTCATGATTTGACTATGTGACTGATTCGATTTAGATATTTTATAGAATATTTCATGAATTGTTTTCTGGGTTGTGTGGAAGATCAGGAAACTGAACGCATTGTGTGTATTTATATTATCCACAATAAAAATTACTATTACTATTCGGATTTTGTGTTGGCGGAGCTTGATACAAAGGATAAAAGTTTTCATCTGCCGACGAACAAGAATGCGCACCGCATCATTTGGCGCGTAAAATTGAAATTTGCATTAACTAATTTGATGAAAATGGCAGTTTTTCGTTATTTTGAGCCATCCCGTCTCTTGATGTGATTCAGATGGGAACATGGCAGTAATTCATTCATATTTGATATTCATTCCTGATTTTAAACAATTATAAATTCGAAGAACTTCGTGCTTTATAAAAATGTTCTCTTATAATGTTTTTCTATCCGATGAGCGTGCTTTTCAAGCATTTTTCGCAATTCAATTGATTTAGCTAGGAAAATAGCAATCATTTATTTATATTTTGTGGGTCATTCAATTGATTTTCAATTACTTTGATTATCATATTCAGAAAATACTTCATTCGTATTTATGATCAAGATTTTGGTTTACAATACAATTAATTTTTTTTCAATCTGACTCCTTTTGAAAAACTTTCAGTGTTCTGAGACATATTATCGCACTGACTACATTCCTGAAGGTTATTTATTATTGAAAATGGTATGAAAATATTTTTCCCCCACCATAAAAAAATGTATTTCAGGTGCAAAAGCCATCAATTCCCTTACCGTACAAAAATTTGCTCGTTGCTCAGCAACACTTTTAGTCCTTGGATTAAAAACTAAATAACTAAAAGTTATTGCATTTGAGCTCTCTAATTGAAATTTGAAGAAAAAAACATTGTCTCTTACAAACTTGGTAAAACAAAACTAATTGGGCAACTATATATAGGTATTTATTTATTATTTATAGTGATATTGAATGTACAATTGGAACAGTTATTGTCAAAATTCAAAGCACCACCAAAATTATCACTAACAATTTTCGAACAATTCAAAACATTTTCATTGATGTTAGACAACACAAAATATTCTCCGTAACTGTTGATGAAGAAACATTCGAGGAAATATCTGAACAGGTACTTGTAATTTTTTTCAGGTTGCAATATTTTTCTGGCAGTATTCTCTTTGTTGATACGTGATTCTTCAATATATCCTTCTCCTACCGTACTCGATTTCCAACCTCCATTTCTTTTAAGCCCGGTCGTCCACTGGAAGCGTATTTAAGCGGCTTCGCGCTCACGCGAAACAAGCATTCGTAGCTGCTACAACACAGGCAGCACTGGGCTGCAGGGTTCTTCCACTGGCAGCGGCGACGGTTGCGGCTTCTTGCGTTCCATTCAGTGATATAACCAATTGCCCGATACAAAGACCATAGTTTGTCTTCGAAAATGACATCGTTCGTATTCTTTTAGCATTGAGTGCAATACGCTTTGAATCCGGATGACTTGTACATTCTAGAGTCAAGTTATTTAGTCAAAAGACGACGGAAACACAGAGGTCCTGCCGTTATTGGATGCACCCAATTTTCAGAACCAAAAAATCCTTGGGAGAATTCAAATATCTCCAAAATCAATAATTGGAAAAATATCCTGAGCGATTTTTCAATTCCATTGGGAAGAAGCAAAGAATATTTCTGAATGTATTTGAGAAACGATAAAACTTCATAGGGACAACACTTCGAACTCTCAAGCTTTGTAACGTTTCGGTGTTTATATCAGACTCCCTTTTCAGACAATTTCTCAACATGAGCTTTACGGAATATTGAGAATTTTTGATTTCCCAATTGACATTCACAAATCCATGATGATCATAGATTAATATTAATAACTATGATGGTGAAATCTCTACTTCATTTCAAAATTCCCTGAAATCAGGTCCATTTTCAACAAATCATTCCAAATAAGATCCACACCCACCGAACAATTTAACAGATTATTATTCTTTTATAACTGTCAGGTTCCATCATTAAAATTTTCGTGTTATTCCAATCCATCATGTGATCGCCTATTGGAAGTCACATGATCGCGATCTACCAATATCTCTACATTGAATGTTATTCTAATTTTCTAATTTCGAAAGATGTTGATGTTTCTCGTGTATAGGTTTTTCGACAAATACAAGGAATATTGTAAATACAATTTTTTTTTACTCTGTTTCTTATTTGAAGGTTTAGTTTTTGTAAGTTTAGATCTTAAATCATTTAATGTTTTGAAAACGGTTCTCATATTGAATTAAGAACCAATTCTTAGAATTTTTTCTGAAAGTCCATGAACATGAGAAATCAAATTAAATGACATTATTTATTCTTAACGGTTTCTTTTTGGCCCTGATTATCATTATACTCTCTAAATTTGAAATAATTTCTCAAATGAAATTCGTTGGATATTTATTATCCTCAAGAATACTTTCAATGAAATTAATTTAATTATTTCTCATTTCATTTGTAGATGAAATTAAATGAGCCCCACCGTTAAGTGTTTTTATAATACCTGTTTTAACACTCATTTGACTGATTAGAATATAAATTTAGATATCGATTGTTGTGTGACTTTTTTCTGAAACCACTTGATTCTTCTTTGTCATGTTGTCAAATCACGAAAACATTAGATACCTTTACATTAACGATCTTTCACGCGCGATTTATCGCTCGTGAAATCACTCGCTCTTTCGCGCGGTCTGGGGACCTATTCTTGACCATTCGCAATTTATGCGATCGTTCGTATCTATTACCTTTGAGAATGACAGACGAATCTGTATTTTCGACGATCCGCATGACATACGACGTACATTTCTATGTTCTGTGCTTAGGACCGTTCGTATTTCATTGCGAGTGGTTTTGAGAACTCGCAAATATTTGACAGTTTAAATGATATCATTGACATTGAATTTGAAAGTAAGGTGTTGGATTTCACCGCTATTTACCTATATTGTCTGCATAGCTCGAAATTTGAGCTTACAGTAGTGCCGATATGTAAATCTATGCCATAAACCTTTCGAAGTTGTCAAGAATGCCGTTTTTGAAACGCAAATCGCCATTCGTAAAAATGCGTATGCGTGGAGTTGCGAATGATTTCGAGAATAGGTCCCCAGGAGTGGCGCGTATAAACTGTATCAGCTACATGTAGACTAACGATCTTTCCTGCGTGACTGGAACGTCACGTGCCAATCGCGCTTATCGAGATGAAATATTCACGCGGGTATCGCTAGCGAGAGAGTGTGCGATTTTCAAGCGTCTAATCCCGAGCGAAAGGTTTCCCTTACACTATCGTGCATTCGCGCGCGATTGTCACGGGACGTTCCAATCGCGCGTGAAAGATCGTTAATGTAAAGGTACCTATTATCGGCATAACGTCATCAAGTCTTCAGGCATTGCACCACAGACTTTTCATCACACAAAATTTGACATAAAGATTTCCTTGAATTTTATTCATATGTGAGGCAAGTGTGTTCAGAAAAAAAAAACACACCAATCGATATCAAATGAGTGTTAAAACAGCTTTTATGAAAACACGTTATGATTGGGATCATTTAATACATCTACAACTGAAAAAAGAAATAATGAATTTAATTTCATTAAAGATAGTTTTGAGGAGGATCCATGTCCAACGAATTCCATACGAATTTCTTCTCTACGCGGAAAGGATTTTCCTTCGTAAATAGAGTAAGCGCTTCTAGCGTTTCAAGCGTACACGCGCTACAGATCCCATTTCAGGCGGATCAAGCGGCGAAGCTCATAGGCGCTCGTATACGCCCGCTCGAAATCGCCTGTAGTGGACGCAGCTGCATTGGAATACATTGCTTGGGATTCGTAGCAACTTGCCGCACGTTTACGCCCGTTTCGCGAGAGCCATAAAACGCTCGTAAACGCTTCCAGTGGACGACGGGCTTAGACAATTGAGGTCACCGCCACCATCAATAAGAAGTGTAGCAGATGTTCCTCTTAGCGAATGTCCAGTATACAACTTCCAATTTTCTAACTTCAAAAATTTTGCAATTTCTTGCGGCACGGCACTAATTTTGTGAATACCAACAACCACTCTTTCACACTTCCCATTAACATACTTCAAAAATAAACGACGTTCCTGTATATTTGATGGCCGTAGTGTAATACATTTTCGAAATAAACACAAATAATTATCGCCTATAATGGTAAACAAACGAGGTTTCTTATTTTTCGTTAGCAAAATTTTTACGACCAGGACCGAGTCCATATCTTCAATGTCATCAATTTTCGAATTAACTAGTTCGTCACAACGCACCTCCAATTCCTAATACTAGAACAACCTTTATCGTTAAATATACATTATCAGGTGCCATATCCAGGAACCGATCCACTTCCTCCTTTGTAAAAACCCTAGACTTTTTAGGTATATATCCCACTTTGCTTTTCCAACAATGCTCGTAAGTTTGAATATTTACTAATATCCACACCATTTTGATATCCAGTGTGAATCGCAACATTGAATACTGTGACCGAAGAGTGGATGGCTTGACGGTCTTCGTTAAATTTAAGAAATACACCATAAGAACACTCTCCGCATAGTTTTGCGCATTTTATTCTCTACACCAATCCATGAATCACTGATATGCAAGTTCATAAACGTGGCGAGATTTGGGTGGCAAAAGATTTAGATATACTGCTTCGGCACTTTCCAATATATCCGCAGGTATATTTTCATCGTGTTCAGGATTCATTTTGAAAGCAGCATCTACTTGACAATCAATATTTACTAACAATACCAGATATCCATGACTACCGACTTGCTATCGCTTTTATAATTAATAGGTGTTCAAATTTATTACCAAATTATTAACGATTTCTGAATAAAACTAATTGACTCGGTTGGAAAAAAAATTATTATATATCATACGGACTGAAAGTGCCTATTTTTACTAGCAATTTTGTATTCGCCCGGCTGCGCTGCAAATATTGCTCTTAAAAAATATGCACTTTCAATCCTTATAATATAATATACTATTATTAGATCTGCCATCAGAAGCTTTTGATAAGGTTCTTATTTTATCAACAATGAACAAGTCAGGATCAGTCCAGACGGCACCAAAATATTCCATGCATATTCAATGAAATTTCACTGGCATATTGAAATATTCCATGAATATTTCATATTCACCCTGTCTAGTTATTATTTCGGTCAATGGTTCAATCTTTTCTAGACTGGGAATGAGGTGCTGGTATAGGATTTTTACAAATGAATAAGTCGGTATTCATTTGTATAAATTCTAGGAACAACGTTTCCTTTTAGTTGTGGACATCTCATTGAGAATTGTTTCATAGTTCCATCAGCTAGTAAAACTTCATCAAAATTCGCCATGTCGATATTATCGAATTGAATTTCGCAAATCAAACTGTGTTTGTCGGAATTGTAAATTTTTCTTGCAAACGAAAATGGCCTGTGTGTCCATTTCTGGATGTAGTGATACAAAACTTTTTGTCTTACTAATATCCACTCGAAATTTATTTTTATTATTATAATTATTATTAGAACTATTTATTGCTGAAAAAATACAATTACAGAAGTGTGTACAAAAACAAGGTGTAATGGGCGGGCATATCGCTAAGCGATGTCTTCCTGCCAACCAATTTTATCTCAGTAACATTTTTTCTTGCAAAATTTTTTTGGATGTAGTTATTCAGAACTTTTTTTTTACTAATCTCGTGTCAAAATTTGATCTTAGTGAAATAATGATTCATTTTTCCAGGTTTGATAGACAACGAGAACTTTACCGAAATGGATGTTGTCGTCGAAATTGATGATTTCAATAATGCCCTGGCTTCAGTGATGCCCTCTATTACTTCAGAGGACTTACTCTACTATGAGAATTTGAGGAAAGAAATAAGTTCAAATAAATAACATAACATCAATTTTTTCATTCAGCATCATGAATAAATAAACCTTTTGATACATGCCTTAGAACATCCCCAGATTAATGTAACCTCGAAATCAGTCACGTACTAAGAACTGGATGGAAAGCAAATCGCAAGAAATAGTGCTAAGGTCAAGAGGAAACCCTCGTCTACTATGAATTTACTTGGTTTAATGCTGAAATTGAAACTTAGAACCATGTTTGCTTGAATGAGTGAGCAGTATATTCGAATTTTATATAATAATTGCGATCGCGGAAGGCGCGAACCTTCATATGGCGGTAAATTCAACTCTTATCTGAGCGTTACCATATATATTGCTGGCGCCGTCCTCGAAATAAAACAATTTTAGCAAGTTTTAAACATGTCGAATACATTTGCATGGAAAATGAATGATCAATTCGATTTATACCTAGACAAATCATTCATTTATTTGAATTTTCGTTCCAAAAATTATCCAAAATATTGCTGTTTTTTTTTTGGGTTAGGGAACTTTCCCTAACCCAAAAAAACCAGAAGTATATCAAATCATTCATATTTTGGGAATTTCTGTTAGTAATAGACATAGTTTCTTCACAGGTCTCTTTAGCACTTAGTCGCACTGTCACAACTCATGTAACTTCATAAGTGTTCGAAAAAGTTTACACAACTTCAGCCATCTTTCTTATTGGGAGAAAAATTTTTTCCGCCGTTTTGCATTAGCTGGGTGTAGCGGTAAGTGGTGGTTGAAATAAATAGATCTTAGATGTCATACAATAAGCTTAGGTATTTGTGAACATAACACCATCGAATCTACATCATAGAGTTTTTCTCGATTAATCATGTCAGTTTACGAGCATTAGGCCCATACTCACATGTGGATGTAAGACATGGACTATGACAAGGGCTAACTAAGAGAAGCTCAGAAGGTTTGAACGTAAGATATTAAGGAAAATTTTTGGTCCGTCCCTTGATTTGAACACAAACCAATACCACATCAAGAAGAACGATGAACTAAGATGAAGCAGACCATGTGCAATGACGACAAAATGACAGACTAGTCAAATTGGTCTGGGAAGAAGTGCCAGCAGGGAAACGGCCTCCAGGGAGACCGCGCATGCGATGGAGGGACAATATCAAAGCAGACTTGTCAGCAATGGATCTACCTTTCGATCAGCAGTTAATGAAGTATCGTCAAGATGGAAACAAGAAGTGCAGTCAGCCAAGACCCACCACGGGTTGTAGAGCTAAAAGAAGAAGAAGTAAACGAGCAGAATTCTCGTCATTTGCCAGAGGTTTAAATTTTTTGCTTCAATATGAAGAAATCTGCGGTTGAGGCTCATCGAATGCTCTCAAATACCGATGGAGAGGTCGCTTCTAGTGAAAGAACGAAGACCAGTATGGCGGTGGAAGAGATAAGGATATCTAACAGAGAATTGGAAGCATTACTTGATCAAGACAAACACAGGCGATCGTTATCAAACTCATTTAATGCATTTGAGCCAACCACTGAAAAACAAACGGCCGCAATTGAACGAGAGACACGATAAGTGATTTTACAGCATGACAATGCTCGACCCCATGTTGCGAAAGTGGTCAAGACATGCTAAGGAAGTCCTACTCCTGCCGTATTCACTTGTTTTTATCAATAACACACGACCTGGCTGACCAGCTTTCCATATGATAACGGAACTATAAGGTTACAGTAGATTGGTTAATCTGTTCTGCAGATTCGCCAAATACTCCATGCTCCATCAACTCCCGGATGGAATCATACGTTGTCGACAATTTGAGACGATTCTCTGCGAAGCAAGTTCAGTCGTTTTCAGATAATGAAGTCGAAATTCATGCAATCAAGAAGTCGGATTGGAGGAAGAGATTATCTTCTAAATAAGGATGTTTGGGATACTGAGCTCTTGAATTCAGAATAGCCGCAATGTGACACCAAAATGTGAAATTTTTCTCAAAATATAGGCTTACTCTTATTTAAAATTTTCATACATGATTCCCCCAAACCTCCAGCAGGAAGCAAGAGCTCGCGGTGGAATAAACTTCCAAATGACTTTGTTTAAAATTCATCAAATTGGAATTTTATTTGTTTTTTTATATTGCGTGATCTATGGGTTTGCATTTCTCACCTTATTGGCAGTGAGGGCGATAAACAGAATCGCACTCCATATGTTTCCCGACTGAAAAGAATTCTTCCGATAAGAAGTCAGTTGAATTCACGCATCCGTGGGTGACACATTTTTCGATCGATTTTCACGCTGTTTTTCGTACTTTCAATATTTCTGGATTTCCAACGGTCTAGTTATCTCTGGGGATTAATGAAACTGGGAAATTCCACGCTACAACTGGCAGCTCAGAGGGCCCTCTTCCACCTTCTACAGGATACCACCAAGGTAAGTGCGCTTCTTTTGGCCCAATTATTATTCCTGCCTTGTTATTTCATTAAATACAAACATCGCCTATAAATCACGCAAAGGGGAAAAGTTCCAGGAAAACCACCTTGGCGATATACGTCCAGTTTTCTCCCCGGTCGCTCTCGAAGGAGGGTACGCTCATTCTGATTTTATATACCCTCAATGTCGCACAGACTTTCTCATTTGCAAAATATTTCTTTGATATGTTCCACAAAAAAAAGCTAAAGAAAATAATTTAACCGTAAACTATAGAGATGATGTTCAGGGACTCAGTAATATTTATCAAACTCTACTTGGATCTGTCTGATTTTTGCATTCTTAGTTAATATTGTCTCTCGTTTTTTTTATTTTTTTCGCTATTACTACTCAGTAGACTGTAAAGTTGATGTAATGTTAATGTTAGCTATAGTTGTTTTTTGCAGTTGTCCATCTTTAAACATGCTGTAGATATTTTGACGTTTTATATCCTGATAAGAGGAATGCGACAATCATGATATTCTTTTTTTCATTCATTCAATTCTCATTCCCAATCTGTATGACAGAAGCCCCCTGTCAAGATGCAGAAAGGGACTTAGGCTCAGCAATTATGCTATGTGCCTAATATCGAGTGATTTTTAAAAACTATGCTCTTCTTTTTAATGTTCTTGTCGTACCCTGTGTCCTGGGGGCAACAGGAGTCTTGGATATAACCAAACAAAGGATCACGTGTTCAACACATAAGTATTCTTTTTTTCATTCATTCAATTCTCATTCCCAATCTGTATGACAGAAGCCCCCTGTCAAGATGCAGAAAGGGACTTAGGCTCAGCAATTATGCTATGTGTGACATGTTCTTTCGAGCATTTAGGCCGTCGTCGTAGATTAGTTCTCGACGTTTCGCCAGTTCGAGTGTCTGGCATCTTCAGGAGTTATATTTCAGGAGATGTTCTCACTGGACTGAACTGCCTGAGTGTGACGGGGACGCAGATTGTACCTCCTTATATAACCTCGGTCGGGGGGCGTGGCTGCGCTTGACCGGTCCCGTCCCAATAACGAACGCGCGCCGGTGTCCGACCGGTTCACAACCGGTTCCCGATCTTCATTCACTTCATGAACCCGGTTATTATTATAGGGGAGTGGTTTTGTGTTTTTGAGTACTGGCACCCATGTTCTATTGATTTTCAAAGATTCCTCCGATTTATTGAAATTCGTTGGGTGTTTATGAATTTCGATTGCTTCCCTGTAGAGCCTGGGGTAGTATGCGGTAGTGGTGCACAACACTTGGGTTTTGTCGAATTCTATTGCATGATTCGTGTTGTTCAGTGTGTGCTCTGCGACGGCGGATTTCTCTGACTGACCCAGTCTACAATTGGCCTTGTGTTCCTTGATCCTCGTATTGATGGATCGCTTCGTTGTACCGATGGTTGAAGGAGAAATAGAATGATGTAAGGCATATTTCCAAGGGACATCAGCGAGCTGTTTAAAATATGCCTTACATCATCCTATTTCTCCTTCAACCAGGAAATATACGAACAAACCGATGGAATATCAATGGGTAATCCACTGGCCCCAGTGGTAGCGAACTACTTCATGGAGAAATTAGAAGAGAAAACTCTGAATACCGCACCTCTCAAACCGAAAGTATGGTTTCGATATGTAGATGACACATTCGTCATATGGAGTCATGGAAGAGAAAAGCTCAATGAATTTCTGACACACATAAATAACATGCACCCAAGTATACAGTTCACAATGGAATTAGAAGACCAAAACAGAAATTTGGCTTTCCTTGATGTACTTGTCACACGGAAGGAAACAACTCTAGGACACACTGTATACCGAAATCCTACACACACGGACAGATATCTACACAACACCTCAAATCATCATCCATGCCAACGTAAAGGGATAATCAAAACGCTAGTCGACAGAGCGAGAAGAATTTGTGAGCCAGAACAACTAGCAACCGAGTTAGAACACTTGAAGCGCGCTCTCATGGCTAACGGCTACACGAAAAACGACATCGATAGATACATCAAACAAAGGCCTGAACACAACAACGACAATGTATCACGTCGCCAAGAATCGGAAACAAAAGCATTCTTGCCGTTTATCCCACGGTGACAGATAGAATCGGACGAATTCTGGGGAAACATAACATTAAGACAATATTCAAACCGTCGAAGAAGATCAAGGACCATCTCAACTCCCCCAAGGACAGAAGGGATACACTTAGTACACCAGGTGTATACCGAATTCCGTGCAGCTGTGGAAGTGTATACATCGGTACAACGAAGCGATCCATCAATACGAGGATCAAGGAACACAAGGCCAATTGTAGACTGGGTCAGTCAGAGAAATCCGCCGTCGCAGAGCACACACTGAACAACACGAATCATGCAATAGAATTCGACAAAACCCAAGTGTTGTGCACCACTACCGCATACTACCCCAGGCTCTACAGGGAAGCAATCGAAATTCATAAACACCCAACGAATTTCAATAAATCGGAGGAATCTTTGAAAATCAATAGAACATGGGTGCCAGTACTCAAAAACACAAAACCACTCCCCTATAATAATAACCGGGTTCATGAAGTGAATGAAGATCGGGAACCGGTTGTGAACCGGTCGGACACCGGCGCGCGTTCGTTATTGGGACGGGACCGGTCAAGCGCAGCCACGCCCCCCGACCGAGGTTATATAAGGAGGTACAATCTGCGTCCCCGTCACACTCAGGCAGTTCAGTCCAGTGAGAACATCTCCTGAAATATAACTCCTGAAGATGCCAGACACTCGAACTGGCGAAACGTCGAGAACTAATCTACGACGACGGCCTAGATGCTCGAAAGAACATGTCACATTGAACGATGGCCGCGAAAGCCTCAACCAATTCAATTATGCTATGTGCCTAATATCGAGTGATTTTTAAAAACTATGCTCTTCTTTTTAATGTTCTTGTCGTGCCCTGTGTCCTGGGGGCAACAGGAGTCTTGGATATAACCAAACACAGGATCACGTGTTCAACACATAAACTAAATTAATCCAGACGATCACTGTAATTTTTACAATTTTTACGAAAATAATGCACTTTTTAAACGAATATTTACTAATATTTAAGAGAAGTTGCGGTGTAGAGGTAATTTTTTGAGTTCCAAACCAGGACGTGGGGAAATGTAGTCATCCCACCATGACAACCATTTTGGAACTGAGATATTCTTTTCGATCCCAGATAACAATCACTAGATTGAGGTTACCTTCCTTTCGACGTTTTTCACAAGACCACGCGGATTGTTAGCATCTTATTGCTTCCGAAAAGTTTGTCTTCAAATGGAATACAGAGACATCCTCCTAGTAATATTTATATTTTTCATTCAATACTTTCAACTTTTCAATTAACAAGGCAACCTGTATTCTTTTTTCTGATGTGAACAGAAAATGTGTTACCATTTTCCAGGTTATAAGTTCACATATTTTTTCTCTATTTCAGTATCGTTATGACTACTGAAAGTGTAGTGCTGTAATGAACTCGTTACAGCATTGTTTTCAGTTATATTTTTCGTTAAGTTAAGTTAGCGATACGTATCGATACTTGGTTTGCCGATACCTCGGATGTATCGATACTGAAGGGTGCATGTCGGGTATCGTAACTATCCAGTACTCTATAGTCTTTCAATGCTTCCTTTTCAAAGCTCCTTTTATTATCATATTAGATTCAAAGTACAGTAGAACCTTGATTATCCGAGCTATTGTGGACCGAGCCGACCTCAGATAATCGAACACTCTGATAATACGGACTTTATTAAATATCTCTAGAAAAATATGATTGTTTTAATCAAATTGTAGTATATTTCACGATATGTTAATAGTGGATATGAACACTAGAGGGCGGTAGTTCAAAATCGATCTATGTTACGTTCTGTGGTTTTGGGTAAGGTTAGTTAGTCAGTGACTTGTAGGTCAAGTGAGAACGGAATTAGATGAGAAGTTGAAATCAAGCTAAGGTGCTTGTTGTGAGATTTTGTGTGAGGAAAATATAAAATTAGAAAAAATCAGTGCTTTATTTTAGTCACGCCCGATTATCCCTCCAGTCTTCAGAAGTGGGATAGACAAAAATTGATCGGATTAAAAAGATTTATGTGGATTGAGAACATAATCCTACTTCAAGCACGTTCTTGCACAACCATGGCAAACAGGGAAAACCAGCAAGAATATTATGATGATGCCGAGTTTGAACAGTTTCATCAACAAAATCAAAGGTTGAAGAATTTCACATATGAAGTTGATTTCCGTCCCCATTTCCGTTACATTTTATCATTGTAATATTGCATACGACTACAACAAGATATAACATTTATTGGTGTAGTGTTTATTGCCATACTGATTGATATTCTCTTTTAATTTGAATTTTGTGCTAGATATCTATCAAAATGGTTGAAAAGAGATCATTTAGTTCGACCCAGATTGTAGATCCGGCTCGAGGTTCGTACAACGGGAGACAATGCTTCAGCAAATGCAGATTTCAAACTCTTCAAATCAATGTTCTGTAGATAATCCTTTATAATGTTACTTGAACATAATAATTGATCTATATCCTTTCTCGAACTTTGAAATAATGTTATATTATATTTTTTGAGAATTTGGGAGAGCACTCAAGTGAAATTGTTTTTTTACTTGAGTGAAGGTTTTTTGCTAGTTCTTCCGCCTTCATATGCTCGACGAACCAGAAAAAAAATAACTAAAGAACATTTTGTTTTGTTTTATTTGTAGAGATACTTATTTGAAAACATTTCAAAGCGAAAATTTTACAATGAGGATGGGTGAAAAAAAAATTCGTTATCAGTTTTCCTTTGCGACTGAAAACTGCAAATATCTAAAATTTCCTTTGCTCCGTACGGGTTTGATAAAGAAATAATTTGATAAGATGCATAATCCATTCAACAGGGCGGTTCCTAAGGTATATGCCGCCCGCGTTCGGTTAAGATATATATATATATATATATATATATATATATTAGACTGTTTCAAAAAAATCGACATTTTTTGTTTTCACGAAACCCCCCCCTAATTATCTTCCGGGTATCGAAAAGAGACCTCTATGAAAATATCAGCTCCATATAATAATATTTAGAGGTCGCTCATCAATTATTTCTATTTTCCCCACTAATAGCAGGGAAAAAATTTCTTTTTTCAATAAAAAATTCCTAGAGCAGAAACCAATAGACGGATTTCATTGTGTAATACATTTTCGTGTAGACAATCAGATACTCTACAACAATGACTCTTACGATATTTTAGTAAAACGGCCTCATCAAAAGTTATTCGATTCGATGCTAATATTGAGGTATTTTTGAAGAAAAAAATTATTCAAAAAAATCGATTCTGTTTGTTTTCACGAAACTTTATTTCTAATCATCATCAGGGTATCGAAAAAAGGCGACTGTGAAGATATTAGCTTTGAATATTAATATTTAGAGGTCGCTCAGCGATGACTTCTATTTCCGCTGTTGATAGCAGGAAAAAATTTGCTTTGTTCAAAAAAAAAATTTTTCTTCACGAACCAATTGACGGATTCCATTGTGTGATACATTTTCGTGTAGGGAACTAGATGCTCTACGAAAATGTCTCATACGATATTTCGATAAAACCGCTCGTTCAAAGGTTATTCGAACTTTTTCTTCAAAAATACCTCTATATTAATACTTTATATTGAGGTATTTTGAAAAAAAAATCAAATAAGTGGTTTTATCGAGATATCGTATTGAACATTTTCGTAGAGTATCTAGTTCCCTACACCAAAATGTATCATACAGCGGAATCCGTCTATTGGTCCGTGAACAAAAAATTTTTTATTGAAAAAAGAATTTTTTTCCTGCCATCAGTAGCGAAAATAGAAGCTATCGATGAGCGACCTCTAAATATTAATATTCAAAGCTAATATTTTCACAGATGGCTTCTGCCTATGCCCTGAAGATGATGAGAAGGCGGGTTGCGTGAAAACAAGTAAAGTCGATTTTTTTGAATGATTTTTTTCTTCAAAAATACCTCAATGGTAGCATCGAATCGAATAACTTTTGAAGCGGCCGTTTTATCGAAATATCGTATGGGACATATTTGTAGAGTATCTTATTGCCTACACGAAAATGTATCACACAAATAAATCCGCCTATTAGTTTGTGTTCTAGAAATTTTTTATTGAAAAAAGAAATTTTTCCCCTGCTATTAGTAGGCAAAATAGAAATAATTGATGAGCGACCTCTAAATGTTATTATTTTGAGCTGATATTTTCGCAAAGGTCTTTTTTCGATACCCTGAAGATAATTAGGGGGGGGGTTTCGTGAAAACAAAAAAGTCGATTTTTTTGAATCAGTCTAATATATATATATATACAGGGTGTACCAAGTTCGACGGCCTATTAGGCGTTTCTGGAGAACTAGACTTATTTGAAATCTGAAAATTGGGATTATGATATTGTTTGACATTATCTACCGAGCTAAAATATTTTTGGAGCCTGAACGCTTTCAAATATACAGGGAGCGAAAAAAAAATTTTCAAAATTTTTTTTTTCTGTTTTTTTCTTTTCAAATTTGAGAGAGTATGCAATTCTGAATACATTCGTACTCAAATCGTTGTATTCGTCGAAATACTTTCAAAAATATCGAGAAAAACCTGAAGAAAAAGAGAGAAAAGAGTATTCGGTATTATGTTTGTTATTCCTAATCTTGATACCTTAAGCACAAACCATTTTCACATTTTTGAAGTCGAAGAATGTGGAAATATTGCACATTTCTAGAATTTTGAAAAACTCATCACAGGGTGTTCCAAATGTTGGGTCAAAAATTGGGATCAAGATTGGCCCATAACTTTCGTTTTTCAAATTAGAACCCTATTTTTTATGATTGCGTTGGATTGTACAGAGAAAAATGATGATAATGTTTTAATATGTTGATGCTCCAAAAATTGATAATTCTTGAGTAATTTAAGATTTTCTGATTTTATGTCGTACGTTGCGTCAAATTCATTAAATCTGTTTCATATCAACTATGACCTTGGTCATAGAAGATAACTTATTCCAATAACTCACTAGTGACACACCTTTTTCTTCAATTCATTCATCATTGTTGTCATGAAACAGATTTTATGAATTTGACGCAACATACGACATGGAATCAGAAAATACTAAATAACTCAAGAATTATTAATTTTAGAAGTATAAACATGATAGAACATTATCATCATTTTTCTTTGCAGAATCCAACGCAATCATAAAAAAATAGGGTTGTAATTTGAAAACGAAAGTTATGGGCCAATCTTGATCACAATTTTTGACCCAACATTTGGAACACCCTGTGACGAGTTTTTCAAAATTCTCAATATGTAAAATATTTCTACTGTCTTCTACTACAAAAACGTAAAAACGGTTTGTGGTTAAGATATCTAGATTAGAAATAGCAAACATTATAACGAATACCCTTATCTACCTTTTTTTCTTCAGTTTTTTTCATATTTCGGAAAGTATTTTGACGAATGCAACGATTTGGGTACGGATGTATTCAAGTGTGTGTCACTAGTGGAATAATTCATCTTCTATGACCAAGGTCATAGTTGATATGAAACAGATTAAATGAATTTGACGCTACATACCACATAAAATCAGAAAATCCTGAATAACTCAAGAATTATCAATTTTAGGAGCATTAACATGTTAGAACACTATCATCATTTTTCTTCATACAATCCAACGCAATCATAAAAAAATAGGGTTCTAATTTGAAAAACGAAAGTTATGGGCAAATCTTGATCCCAATTTTTGACCCAACATTTGGAACACCCTCTAATGGGTTTTTCAAAATTTCAAAAATGTACAACATTGACACAGTCTCTGACTTCAAAAATGTGAAAACGGTTTGTGCTTAAGGTATCTAGATTACGAATAACAAACATAATACCGAATACTCTTTTCTCTCTTTTTCTTCAGGTTTTTCTCGATATTTTCGAAAGTATATTGACGAATGCAACGATTTGAGTACGAATGTATTCAGAATTGTGTACTCTGTCAAATTCAGAAAAAAAACAGAAAAAAAAAATTTTGAAAATTTTTGTTTCTCTCCCTGTATAAATGAAAGTGGTCAGGCTCCAAGAATATTTTAGCTCGGTAGATAATGTCAAACAATATCATAATCCCAATTTTCAGATTTCAAATAAGTCTAGTTCTCCAGAAACGCCTAATAGGCCGTCGAACTTGGTACACCCTGTATATATATAGATATAGACATATTAGTATCAACACGAGATCCATTATATATTCAGACCCACCAGAGATCCAGCAGTTCAAGTTCGAATATCTGAAAAATTATTACAGTAGCACAATCAATAATATGAATTAAGATAGGGAACACTTAGAGGGGTGAGTTAATTTTTGTTTTTTTATACACAAAAAATTTTGTATACCAAACCAGATCCGGTGATATGTTCTTGAATGATCGAGATCCTCGGCTGTATAAAATGATGTATTGACAGTTACTCGAGATCCTGCGGCGTTGCACGATTTGTACCAATTCCTCAAAATAGGTATGAAAACAAATACGAGTTGGTATAATACGGGTGCGGTAATCTAGTGTATATATATATATATATATATATATATACAGTGGAACTTCCCTACAGCGAACGTCTCTACAACGAATTTCTCTGTACAACGAATTTCGTATCTGTCATTGCACCTTGAATCCAAATACCCTGTTAAAAACACCCTCTAAAACGAAGTGAATTCTCTCTATAACGAATTATTCCAAGAAAATCACTCTTTAAGTGCGTATTGGTAAGAAGGTTTTTCCCAGAGTACACTTAGAGATGGTTTTTTCCGTAATTCTGTCGGACGTAGGTAATAAATCCCGATCATAAACTAAACCATTACGGCGGAGTTCCTTCTGAAACAGTTCAGTTTTCAGTTTCGCTCTGATCGTTAATGAAAATAGTAGTGCGAAAATGTCTAGAAGGAAGTGCTTGAGTTAATTATGTATAATGTATTCAAATAAAAAAAAATGCAAGTGATGAACGTTGCTTTTTTTGACACCTGACACATAAAAGAAAAATTTCTGCATAACGAAATTTTTTTGCGGATTTAGCGTATTCGTTATAGGGAAGTTCCACTGTATATATATATATATATACATATATATATATATATATATATATATATATATATATATATATTAGACTGTTTCAAAAATATCGACATTTTTTGTTTTCACGAAACCCCCCCCTAATTATCCTCAGGGTATCGAAAAGAGACCTCTATGAAAATGTCAGCTTCAAATAATAATATTTAGAGGTCGCTCATCAATTATTTCTATTTTCCCTACTAATAGCAGGGAAAAAATTTCTTTTTTCAATAAAAAATTCCTAGAACACAAACCAATTGACGGATTTCATTGTGTGATACATTTTCGAGTAGACAATCAGATACTCTACAAATATGTCCCTTACGATATTTCAATAAAACGCCCGCTTCAAAAGTTATTCATTTCGATGCTAATATTGAGTTATTTTTGAAGAAAAAAATTATTCAAAAAAATCGATTCCGTTTGTTTTCACGAAATTCTATTTACAATTATCTTCAAGGTATCGAAAAAAAGCGTCTGTGAAGATATTAGCTTTGAATATTAATATTTAGAGGTCGCTCAGCGATGATTTCTATTGCCTCTGTTGATAGCAGGAAAAAATTTTCTTTTTTCAATAAAAAAATTTCCATTCACTAACCAATTGACGGATTCCATTGTGTAATACATTTTCGTGTAGGGAACTAGATGCTCTACGAAAATGTCTCATACGATATTTCGATAAGACCGCTCGTTCAAAAGTTTTTCGAACTTTTTCTTCAAAAATACATCTATATTAATACCTCATATTGAGGTATTTTGGAAAACAAGTTCAAATAACTTTTGAACGAGTGGTTTTATCGAGATATCGTATGGAACATTTTCGTAGAGTATCTAGTTCTCTACACCAAAATGTATCATACAGTGGAATCCGTCTATTGGTTCGCGGGTTGCGTGAAAACAAGTAAAGTCGATTTTTTCGAATATTTTTTTTCTTCGAAAATACCTCAATATTGGCATCGAATCGAATAACTTTTGAAGAGGCCGTTTTATCGAAATATCGTAACGGACATATTTGTAGTGTATCTGATTGCCTACACGGAAATGTATCACACAAAGAAATCCGTCAATTGGTTTGTGTTCTAGGAATTTTATTTTGAAAAAAGAAATTTTTTCCCTGCTATTAGTAGGCAAAATGGAAATAATTGATGAGCGACCTCTAAATGTTATTATTTGGAGCTGATATTTTCACAGAGGTCTTTTTTCGATAACCGGAAGATAATTAGGGGGGGGTTTCGGGAAAACAAAAAAAGTCGATTTTTTGAATCAGTCTAATATATATATTATTACACGAATTTATATCATAATATGTCTAAGGAATCCTGGGATGAGGTCTACACTTCATCCTCAGTAAATGAACGCTGTCGAAATTTTATGAACACACTTTCTTATCATATAGATGAATCGTTTCCTATGCAACAGGTAAAATCCACATATACAGGGCGGTCTAAATCGTGGGTCACGAGTGGTATTAAAGTCTCTTCCTGTATGTTGAGACATCTGTATTTGTTGAAAACCTCAAATAATCATCCTGATAACATACGTTTTTTCAAAAAATATAAAAGAATTTACAAAAAAAACCTTAACTGCAGCGAAGCAATTACATAATATTGTACTCTATAAAGCAGATTCAAACAAGTCTAAAGCGGCTTGGGACATTATTAAGAATACAACTGGTCGGAAATTAGAAAAAATAAACTCAAAATAGTAATCGATGATGAGCCGATAGATGACACCAAAACTATTTCGAATCACTTCAATGAATACTTGATCAATTTGCCAGGTGAAATACACAAAAGCATGTCGAATATTTCCGCGACCGAGGTGCCAAATAAAAAAGTTAATATTCCCTCTAGTATGTTTATTCGCCCAGTTTGTACCTCGGAAATATATAACACAATAAATGATCTAAAAAGTACAAAATCACATGGATACGACGGTGTCTCTACAGATTTGCTTAAGAATATTGCACCATATATCCTGCGTCCTCTGTCGGTACTGATTAATGAAATATTGTTGATGGGAGAATTCCCCGACTTACTTAAAATCGCTAGAGTAAAGATGATCTATAAAAAAGGAGATCCAACCAAGACCAGTATTTATCGTCCAATTTCATTACTTCCGACTATTGCAAAAGTGATTGAACGTGTCATCTTCAAGCGAATGATTTCATATCTGGACAAGTATAATATATTGACGAGCAGACAATTTGGGTTTAGGAAGGGTCAATCGACGCAATCCGCTATTTTGAGCTTCATAACACATGTATATGAAAATATAAATAATAACAAAAAAGTTTAGGTGTATTCATGGATTTGAGCAGGGCCTTTGATCTCATTTCACATAGAATTCTTCTGCATAAATTGAACCTATTTGGATTCAGGGGATTGATTAATAAATTGATTGCATCCTATTTATCGGATAGATCACAATTTGTGGAAATAAATGGGGTAAAATCAACACAATTGGGTTTGAAATATGGTGTTCCACAGGGGTCGGTCCTTGGACCATTATTGTTTTTAATTTTTGTTAATGACCTTCCCGACATGTTGGCGGATCCGGACCAGCTGGTGATGTTCGCTGACGATACCACAGTAATTCAATCGGGCTTAAACAGATGATTGCACAGCGGGAAACACAAATGCTCATAAATACCTTATCATCTTGGTTCGAAAGAAATCTTCTATTTTTGAATGTCGATAAAACTTTGTTCCTCAAATTTCATCTTCACAACACAACAACAGAAGTGGATAGAAGTCTGTTAATAAGAAGTAACGGTAAAACAATACAGCAGGTAACACATACAAAATTTTTGGGTGTCATTGTCGATGATCAGTTGAGTTGGTACCATCACGTTGATTATCTATGTAATTTGCTATCACCTATGTGTTTTGTGTTGTACCGACTGAAGATGGTTGCAAACCAAGAAATATGTTTATCATATTACAATGCCTGTTTCAGATCACGTATAACCTATGGAGTTGTGTTTTGGGGATGTTGTTGTCACATAAAAAGGGTATTTGTGATACAAAAGCGAGCAATTCGTAATATTGTAGGAGTGAGTAGAACTACGTCGTGTAGATCACTATTCAAAAGATTAAAAATTCTACCGCTAGCATGCATTTATATATTGGAGATAGTTGGCTATGTGAAGTTAAATTTGCATACATTCCAAAAAAATAATAGCTACCACGACTACGAGACTCGTGGCCTGCACGGGCTCATGACACCATACCACACATTATCCAAATATGAGCACAGTCCAAGATATATAGGAATCAAAATCTATAATAAATTGCCATCCTACCTCAAGGAAATACACAATATATCTGTTTTCAAGAAACAAACTAAAGATTTCTTATTATCAGAATGTTTTTATAATGTTGAAGAATTCCTTTTGTTTGGGAATAGAGCTTGATGTTGCGATTGGGATTGTACTTATTGGCTTGATTTGATGATTGTCAGTTATATATAATAGACGTTTAAGTTTGACATGTCCAATACCTATGTGTATACACTTATGCTTGTATCTGGTTTAAGGACAATATATATATTATATTATATTATATATATATATATATAAGTGTCTACTATATGTGAGAGAAAAGAAACACAAGTTCACTAAACTTTCTGACTATCATCATTATGATACCAGAAATGGGGAAGTTTTGTGCATACCTAAGCACAGATTCGCTAAATATGAATCTTCTCCATCATATCAAGGCATTAAATTTTTTAACCATCTACCAAAAACAATCAGGTCTCTTAATTTGTCTTCATTCAAAAAATGTGTTAAAAACATACTCTTACAAGAAGCATTTTACAGTGTGGGTGATTATTTCAACACCACATTAAAGGAATTTTGATGAAGTTGAAAAATTATGTTCAAATTCAAAGTTTTGTTTAATTAATTAAAAAGTGTATTCCTTACTCGAATCAATAATTAGTTCTAAGTTTGCATGTTATTGTTTATATTGTATTTCGCAATGTTCAATAACAATTAATTCCTGACTTGTCCAACACAATGTAAATTGTCTTACTGGATCAATAAAGGTTATTATTATTATTATTATTATTATTCGGTAAGCTCCATGATTTCATATTCTGATTTTTTCTATTTGTATTTTATCATGAATTTCAGAGTCCTGAAGAAGGATCAGTAATGGTCCGAAACGTTGACAGTGAATAAATGAAGGTCACAAATAACTAGCCCTTTAATTTTCTACCTATCCCGTTAAAAATTTCGAATATATATATATATATATATATATATATATATATATATATATATATATACGTATTACGCGACCTTACGGAGCCGAAAATGCTACACGCGACTACCCCTACTGAGCCAAAATCATTTTTACGAAGCCCGGATCGGGCTTCCTAAAAATTTGCGTGTATATCTTTCACAGAGGCTTCCTAATAGGTCAGTGAGCCTATAGACGAATTTTCGCCTGGGCCGAATATCGCCCATATAATATCGCAATA
Organism: Hippodamia convergens; assembly: GCA_038502775.1. Lineage (NCBI taxonomy): Eukaryota > Metazoa > Arthropoda > Insecta > Coleoptera > Coccinellidae > Hippodamia > Hippodamia convergens. The sequence continues at coordinate 66,140,878 of CM076608.1, forward strand.
TATACGCGCTTAGTTCACGGGATCCACCTGTAGGTGGTGCTCCAGTAGTTCCGTATATAAATATATACATTTTGGCGATATAACCCCGATTATAGGAATCCCGCTATGCCTCGCTGTTATTCGAAGCCCGTAAGTTTGGCAATGTCGCATTCTATCGGAATTCGTAACAGAACGTTCTCAGGGTAAAATGATTCTCCTAAAAGACTAATGGATGGAGAAATATCGCTAGGAAGGATAGTAAAAATTTCTCATCGGAAGAATCAACGAATATTGGATTTAATCGTCTTCATTAGATGATACTTTAATCTATTGGTATTTCAAGCTGCGCTTTTCAAGATATCATCTACAGGGTGTTTTTTTCAAATGTTTCATTGGACCTATTCGATGAAGGAATAGTTATACGAATTCAAGATTTTGTTATTCTGTTTAAGAGTAGATGAACTCAAATCATAAAATATTTTCGAGCGAAGTATAGTTCCGTTTTTACCGGAACTTCATCATTGCCAAAGTAAACCCTGCATATTCAAACATTTTGGAATTCTTCGATCAATTTTTCACTGATTTGATGTATGATTGCTAACTGGATCAATATGAATAACAGAAAAATAATAGATTAGGCCAGGCTTTTGTTTTTCAAATGAAATTATGAATATTTATCTGGAAATAGAGCTTCGCTTAAACAAAAAACAATTTTTTTTATTGGATGATTTTCGATTTTAGGTTTTCATGAAAGATAAACATCAAGTTTTTGTCATGACCTCGAGATAACAAATTATTATACAGTTCGAAAATGTTTATCAATGATGGCAAACTGCGAACTTGAAAAAGTGAGTACTAAATTGTTTCAAACGAGAACATCTTTTGAAGAGATGAGGAAATTAACTTAAGAAAATAATGTATGTGTGAAAAAATGGGAATTGCTTCGTATTGCAAAGTTTTTTTCAATTGTGGGAAATCAATTTCTTTGGACATTGTATTTTATTTTTAATTTAACTTCTCCGAGAAATACAATTATTGGCAATTATCAATTAATTCAACTGGTTATATTAACCGGTGAGGTGGTATTTCACAGCCATAGAGAGTGAGATGGTGTCTCTCAGACACCTGCAATTTTATATGATTTTTCTCTGTCCACAGCTCTTTCTTTCTGGCTTCTCACAATAGAATTACTATGTCATGAATGTATTCAACTAACGGGTTAGGCATTTGGTGTCACCCAGTTAAAAAAAATCTGTTATAAAAGCAAAAAACATTTTATTGAAACAAAATTTTGAAAAATAATGATATTAATATGTGCAATTTACGTTTTAAAAATTCTTTGCATTGTCTTGTTGGAAATGTGCAACACAAGTGACTTCCTTGATGCAAATCTATTCGGACTTCTCATCACAGCTTGTCTTACCCGTTCAATATTTTCGGGTGTTCTGACTATACGCAGACACCTCTACAAAAATTTGATGCCACATTCCCTCTAACATCATAATCTCTTACCCACCTAAATATGTTTTGGCATTTTGGAATTCGTCCATGTCTTTTCACATTAAATTCACGACAAAAATTTCCTTGCACTTGCACAACTGAATTATTTTATATGAATTGTTTTACTACATAAATTCGTTGATTCATTGGAAATATCTCCATGGCCAATTGAATTGCAACTATTGACATATAAGAATGTGTCACTTCAATTGTCTAAAACAAATTATTATTTCCATAACGCACTATGAAAAATAGATGAAACCATTGAACGCAGAAGAAAACAATCTATCGAAACTGAAAAAAACTGACAACATGTCAAAATATCACATTTTCATTCTTACTTATTTCATTCTCGCAATACATTGAATTCAAAATTTTTGACTACAAAATCAGCACACTGGCTTTGTACACATTCCCTTGCAATGAAAACATGTTTTCCTGTGAATTTTCGATGGATTCTAGCAACTCACCGTGCATAAATTGAAAGTTGCTGGAGCCCCGATATTGCCATTTGATCTGCAAAGAAGTGATAGCGGAAAAAAAATATGAAGGAGTCTGCCAGACACCACCTCATCGGCTCCGGGTTAAATCAAATTTATATCCAAATTTTTATTCCATTTCGACCATAATATTCTCGTCATCAATTGTTGAAAAACTCTTATAATATTGAAACAATAAATAAATTGATAATATGTCAGAAAATGTTCATTCCTGCGAGCATACTGCCCTTCTTTGTTATTCATTTCTCTAAATAAAATGTTCAGAATTTTTATTTTGCAAAACAGCTGTTATATATGGAGAAAGCGCAAGAATTGTTTACATAACATGTTGCAATTTCGATATCAGATATCCCGAGTTACCTGGATAACGATAGTAAAGTTTCTCAGGATCCAGCTGAATTTCATTGTACAGGAGAAACAAAGTCTTTACCGTAATCGTAAAAAAAACAAATCGACGTAATGGGTTATTATCAAACTCATCCTCGGTCATCTTTTGATGATTTAGAAGATCAGAGAATATTGTTCATTGATAATTTTTACCCCGTCCAATAAATAGTAATTTTTTGTGAAGGATTTTTACTGAAAATTCAAGAACACAAAACTTCTTGAAACATATTATTTGGTCTGACCAAGCTAAATTTACCCAACAAGGAATAACGAACGAAACGAAGTCAAGGAAGTTCAAACTGTATTTCAATTTCCACTAACTGTATTCTGCCTTGTCACAGATGACCAACTCAGATATTTCATTTGAAAACCTAGTCGAAAATTTCTTGCGTGAATTGCACCTCGCATTCAATAATTGGTACAGGGAAAATTTGCTAACACCAGAGAAAATTCGTCAAGAATATTTGAGGAATGTTGCTGGTGAAGTAGGGGTCGATTTCTTCGACCGCTTCGATCTCCAGATCTTCCCCACTAGATTACTATTTATGGGGTATAATTAAGAAAGAAATTTACGCGAACGAAATATAGAAACAGTTGCGAATCAAAGTATGTTACGTTTTTCATAGTTCAGATCCTAATGAAATGGTTTAGACAACGGAGTCTGGTCGTGATCGATATGTCTCGAACTGAATGGACGACATTTCGAACGTGAATTCTGAATTGGACCTTGTTTGTATTTTTGAAAAGAGTTGAATTCGAAATGTTACCAACAAATATGTTCCTCTTGAATATTTCAGAAGATATACATTTTATGTTAGTGGTGTTATTCACGCTTATTGTATACGAAATACAAACAGGGTTTACTCATCAATATTATTCAGAATTCAATATGATAAGCGAAATATCCAGTGACAAAACTATTTAACGAAATTCAGATTCAACATAAAATTTTTTGAAAAAAGGATTCCAAGAAAATTCACGGCATTATTTAAAGACCCTTGGTGGAGGAAAAGCGTTTCATTACTTTGATCCACTTTTTTCCTAATCTCACCCTACTCACTGTCCATTTATAGGTTATAAGCAGAAAGAAAGTTAACTCGAATGTTATAGAGAACAGTTGCGACTAAAAATGTTTTTAACAAAAGAAAGACATTTCGTAACAGTTAATTGCCACTTCTGTTCGTATGTTTAACAAAACCAAAATTCGAAATATGACCGAGAAAATTGATTTCAAGCATTTCTCAAAAAATACGGATTTTATTTTAATTGTGATATCTGCACACCTACAATATCTTTCAATGCAATATATTCAATTATGACTTCTCGTTGTCATCAATTTTGGGACTCACGGTATGCACTGTATCATGACTTGTAATTTCAAGCATTTACACAAAAACATCTTGTCAAATTAAGGTTATCCGTGATCAAAGAGAGCTTCATTTCGATTTGAAGAGTGGAAAGTGTTACTTTCAGTCCAACTGGATCTCGAAATTTCAAATGTGAATTTCGATTCCTTTCCAAAAATAATACAACGAACGGAATTGGTGGGATACCTGTATTTGAAAACAATTAATAGTTGCGTACCCTTTGAAATTTTCGAAAGAAAATCTCTCCGAGATTCTAGTGTCGTTCGAGTATCTACTTTTTTATCCACGAATAGTTTTGAATAGAAGGTCTCATCAAGTATTCGCATGAAACTTATGACGTACGCAACGGACGTGAAAGCTTTTTTCAAGTAATTGACTTGAAATGACATTGAATTAAAATTGGAGAATAAAGAAAATTTTGAATTCTTTTCACTACATGAAGATTTGAAACAATATTTCACAGAAAATAATCGTGGCGTTTCCTTATATTTCATTCTCCGAAAAACAGCTCTCGTGGTATCCGAGGATATCAAATCGATGATGAAATGGTATCACCCTCATTGTACAACCAATGACTCAATTCGTGGCTTCGGTTGGCTGCACCTTGTGTCGCATGTATATATCTGAATATGAAACAAATCGAAAATAATACAGCGGAATAATTCAGACGCAATATTCAACTGGAATATTTTGGCAACATTGCTCGGGCTTGCCATAGACCGTGAATCATCTATTTTTTACACAAAAAGGCTTGGTATGGCATTACCATATGACAGGCTTCTAATAGGTTGTGATACGTACTCCCAAATGTATAAATTATACACACCCCCCTTGTATCACCGCACACCCTGGCTTCACTTCACCTGTGTCTTATGGCGGGCTTGGTAAAGATAGTCTAATGCGTATATATATATATATATATATATATATATATATATATATATATAATATATATATATATATATATATATATATATATATTTTTTTTTTATTCAATCACCATAAAAGGGACGGCTTCTGTGAACCACCGGACCTACGTAAGGCCAAGGTAGTTTCAGCATGTTGCTAGGAACTTCCGGACGATTCTTGTAGTTCCAAGTATAACCTCCTTCTGTGCAGTACTTATAATTTCTTTTTCTAGGCCAAGGCTGAGGGTGATCTCTTTCAGGTGCTGCTCAACCAGCCCATTGGTGGAAATTATGAGAGGATGAACAATCGCGGTTCTGAGATTTTGCGTGCTCGAAAGCCAGTTCCTGATATTTTGATATTTTTTCGGTGAATGCTCTCGAAATGTTATCATCAGCCGGGACGGATACATCCATGATTATGACCTGTCTTTCCTTTTTGTTGATCAACATCAAATCTGGTCTATTGTGCGGTATTGGCCTATTCGTTTCAACAGTCGTGTCCCAGTAAAGCCTGTATATATATATATATATATATATATATATATATATATATATATATATATATATATATATATATATATATATATATATATATATATATATATATATATATATACATCCTCGTGTCACGGTCGTTTATACTTATTTATTCGTTTTCCTGAGGGTTTCGACCTCTTTCAGTAAAGGAAACTCTTTTTTTTCTCTTGCCTAGCTTTCGGAATATTTTATTCCATCCTCAGGGCTGCTACAAAGGATTTTTACAGTTATTATTATTTATTAGCAGCCCTGAGGATGGAATAAAATATTCCGAAAGCTAGGCAAGAGAAAAAAAGAGTTTTCTTTACTAAAAGAGGTCGAAACCCTTAGGAAAACGAATGAATATATATATATATATATATATATATATATATATATATATATATATATAGAGAGAGAGAATCTATTCTCTGTTTCAACTATATCAGCAAAGACTTCATTGACATTAAGAGAGTCTTCCGGGCTTATTGGCCGTGGTCTATTAGGAATTATTTCACCTAACGTTTCGCCCACAACTGCGGTAGGCATCTTCAGAGGATTCTTGGTCTTAGATTGTAACTCGACCGTTGAATTTCCGAAAGTGATGCTGGATTCGATCCGTTGGCCCCACTTATACCCTGATCATTGGCGGGAGAAGATAGTGGGTTTACGCGCGCGATGTTGATTGGTCCATCGCTTCCACTTCGTATTGGCTTGATTTTAGTCTTTTCCAACACCGGCAACCATGCGCTATGTACTAAAGGAATTTCTTCCCTTCTGTTCATATTGTTCTTATGTTTATATATCTCAATGGCTTCCATGTTCATCCTAGGATAGAAACTTTTGATGTTTGAAATAGCTTCTGCCTTTGAGAAAGCAATATTGTGTCCATCTGTCAGAGCATGTTCCGCTAGTGCGGATTTTTCTGTCTGATTGAGTCGACAGCATCGTTCATGCTCCTTGATTCTCGTATTGATACTTCTCTTCGTTGTACCAATGTAGACTTTGCCGCAGTCACAAGGTATCCTGTAAATACCGGGTTGAGAGAGTGAGTCGACTTTGTCTTTGGTAGTTCTGATCATTTGGCCAAGTTTTTGAGTTGGCTTATAGACAGTCTGTATATTGTGGCCCTTTAGTATTCTACCAATTCTATCGGTGACCTTGGGGACATATGGTAAGATAGCTCTTCCATTGGGGGTGACTTGTGAAGTGTTATCATCACGTGTGGACAGTCTTGGTCTTATTGCCCTCTGAATTTCCTTAGCATTATATCCGTTAGCGACGAATGCATGCTGTAGATGTTTAAGTTCATCCTCCAGAAATTCCGGCTCGCACAATCGTCGGGCTCTATCTACTAGTGTTTTTATAACTCCTCGTTTCTGTTGAGGATGGTGATTGGACTGCTTGTGTAGATATCTGTCAGTGTGGGTTGGTTTTCTATAACCATATGTATTCTATATACCATATGTCCCCAAGGTCACCGATAGAATTGGTAGAATACTAAAGGGCCACAATATACAGACTGTCTATAAGCCAACTGATCAGAACTACCAAAGACAAAGTCGACCCACTCTCTCAACCCGGTATTTACAGGATACCTTGTGACTGCGGCAAAGTCTACATTGGTACAACGAAGAGAAGTATCAATACGAGAATCAAGGAGCATGAACGATGCTGTCGACTCAATCAGACAGAAAAATCTGCACTAGCGGAACATGCTCTGACAGATGGACACAATATTGTTTTCTCAAAGGCAGAAGCTATTTCAAACATCAAAAGTTTCTATCCTAGGATGAACATGGAAGCCATTGAGATATATAAACATAAGAACAATATGAACAGAAGGGAAGAAATTCCTTTAGTACATAGCGCATGGTTGCCGGTGTTGGAAAAGACTAAAATCAAGCCAATACGAAGTGGAAGCGATGGACCAATCAACATCGCGCGCGTAAACCCACTACCTTCTCCCGCCAATGATCAGGGTATAAGTGGGGCCAACGGATCGAATCCAGCATCACTTTCGGAAATTCAACGGTCGAGTTACAATCTAAGACCAAGAATCCTCTGAAGATGCCTACCGCAGTTGTGGGCGAAACGTTAGGTGAAATAATTCCTAATAGACCACGGCCAATAAGCCCGGAAGACTCTCTTAATGTCAATATATCCGGTCGTGAAAGCCTGAAACTATTTATTAAAGACTTCATTTCTTGTATATATATATATATATATATATATATATATTATATATATATATATATATTATATATATATATATATATATATATTCATTCAGTAGACGTCATGAAGCGCGGACGTGGTATAAGTTGCTCCAAGTGTAGTTCTAAAGTTGATAGGTATGATGATTCCATCAACTGTATAAAGTGCGAAAACAGTTATCATATAAAATGTGTGAAACTATCACTAGAAAATTTTAACAAATTACGTAAGGATGCCTCACAAAAATGGTTCTGTGATGGTTGCGAGCAACCCGATGCGGCTATAGGTAATATCGTGGTGATTTCGCCGAAGGAAACCTATATCAACAAGGTAGATTTTCTCAAAATCAAAAATTAAATTGTGAACGAGCTCTCTGCAATATTTCTTGAAGAAATCAATAATTTAAAATCCTTGTTGACATCACAAAGTAAACAAATCTGCGACCTGAAAGAAGAAATAGTCTCCTTAAAAACCCGATAGAAACAAATGCTGGGGTCGATAATATCCAGATTTCAACCGGCCGGAGTTCCGAGGGTGAAACATCAACGCATGTGGAAAAATATACTCGTATGTTCCGACTATTTCTAATTTAGTTAAGGATAATAACGATGATGAATTCAATGAAAAAGAAAAGGACAAGAGAGGCAACTCATCAAAGTGGGTCGTTGCAACATCTAAAAAAACGTAACAAGACCAAGCAAACTTCCCCTACTGGGGAGAAAATAAAAATTCCTCTAAAATATACTGGGGGTTCTAGAAAGGTGCAGAAGCCGATAGTAGGTAGATCGAAATCAAATAATTTATAAGTTTTGGCCTGAGGGAATTGCAGTGAATAAACTTTTTATGAAACGACGCCTGTCCCACAGCGCCACTTGAAAAATAGTTCCTGGTTAACGTTCACACCAGTTACCACTAGCAAGACGAATGTACAAAATCAGCATATCACTCCAACCCCACCTACAGAAGCAGATGGCAACATCAAATTAAAAGCAGTAATAATTTTACACTTAAATATTCAAAGCATTTTAAATAAGTTAAGTTATATTGAAATTTTATTAAGAGAAAAGAAACCACTTTTATTCTGTGTTACGGAGCATTGGCTGAAATACGAAGAACTTAGTAATTTAGTTATTTCAGATTACGCATTAATTTCGCATTTCTGCAGAGTGAACAATATTCATGGGGGTGTTGCAATTTTTTGTAGAACAGACTCATGATAAGTTTTTAAATCTAAAAATCACGTCGACGGTTTCTTCTCCATTTGAGTTTGAATGTGCAGCAGCGTGTTCACCCTTATACTCATTTTGTATCATGACTGTTTATAGATCAAATACTAAGGGAGATATACAAGTGTTTTTTGCGCGACTCGGCAGGATGTTAGATGCGCGAATGTGCTCATTTGTGGAGACCTTAATATCGATTCACTATCCAATACGTATTATAAGAAAATTCTATTTGATATTTTTGATAGATATGGACTTGAATCACTTAACAATGTCGTCACTAGAATTCAAGGTAACAGTCGAACTGGTTTAGATTATGTGGTAACAAATACTCAGAGCAAGACAGAAATTACTAATTTTGATGCGGGGTTTTCTGATCACCATGCACAACTTATAAAAATATACATACCAGAAAGTAAAAATAAAAATGAAAATCGCGAATTCCGTTGTATGAGAAATTTTACGGAAATGAACATAGCTCAGTTCAGGTTCCACTTGAACCGAATCGATTTCATCCAAATTGAATCTGAAAACTTTTTCACTTATTTTTGGGAATCATTAAACTGGTCTTTTGAGGTATCGTTTCCGAAAACTAAAAGGGTAATACACAAAAAAAAGAAGGAAATGACTGCATGGTACTCATGTTTTCTGAAATATGAATCGTCTGCGTTAGTGAAATTGAATATAGAACGTAAGCGTAATCCACACGATCAAGAGATATTTTCATTATATAAAGCATTCAAGAGGGAACACCATTATCATATTAATGAAGCCAAAAAATCATTTTATACTGAGAAAATATTAGAGTCAAATAACAAAATGAAGACTTTATGGCAGAGAATTAAGGAGAGATTAAACAAAACATCACCCAAACGAAATCCCATACAACTGAATCACAATAATGAGATATTAACCGACCATAGTGAAATAGCCAATGTGTTCGGAAATTTCTCCTCTACAGTTGTTAGTGATCGAATTAGCACTCATTTCGGATCGGAACTTTCTAACGATTGTACTACCGGACTCGTAGTAAGCGAATCTTTCTTTTTCTTTCCGACATCACACGAAGAAATAGAAAAAATTATATCAGGTTTACCCAACAAGAAATCTACCGGGATTGATGAGATTCCTATTTACTTATTGAAAAAATGCAAAGTGGAAATTGCACCACTAATCCCAAAACAAAAACAAGAGTTTTTAATGCATCTATAGAAAAAAAAAAGAAAAAGAATATCCTTATTTCTTGAAAAAATCTTTGATTATCCCTATTTATAAAAAAGAAGACCCACCATCCGTCGAAAACTATAGACCTATTTCAATCCTTAGTGTGATTTCGAAGATTATAGAGAAGGTCGTTGTGAATAGGATTAATACATTTTTAACGAAGTTCGAAATTCTCTCTGATGAACAACACGGATTCAGATCTGAGCATTCAACTGAAATAGCCATAACTGAATTTGTGCAACATACCTATATACAATTTATTGGATAAAAGGGAATATGTACTTGGCTTCTTTTTCGATCTTTCCCGTGCCTTCGATTCCTTGAAATTTGCGTTCATTTTGACCAAGGTTCGGGCGCTCGGACTCAGGGGCTACATGGCAGATTGGATAATGTCATATCTACGCGAGCGGAGTTTAGTGGTCAAGATCGGTGACGACTATTCATCAGAGTACGGTATCGGATCGCGCGTCATAAAGGGTAGTAACGCAGGTCCAATACTATTCCTACTATTTATAAATGATCTGTCGAAACATATATCAGTTGGACGCGTTTTTCTTTATGCCGATGACACCTCAATTGTTGTCTCGGCCCCAACACTTGAAGACCTTAATTCAAGAGCTAATATTGTAGTGGATGAATTCAGTCAGTGGTGCTTTAAAAATATTCTTATGCTAAATAAGGCAAAAAAGGTATGTGTTCATTTCCATAAAAACTTGACGTCAACAGTGAACTTCGAAAAGCATTTGGATGAGCATACAACTCTTACTGCGGAAAAAACTGTAAAATTTCTGGGATTACTACTGGATGACAATCTAAACTGGAATGATCATATATATATATATATATATATATATATATATATATATATATATATATATATATATATTCTTATGAAAAAGAGAGCTAAAATAATACATTAAATGTTGAAACAAAAAGTACCTAAGCTGAGGTAAAAAAAAAAAAACGGGGTATCATAACATTCTTTGTATGATACTATAGAATCCTACGATACTATCAACACTAGTATCATACGATACTATACAGCCAAGGGAAAAAACCTCAGCCGAAAAAACCTGCCTCCCCGTAAACAAAATAATATCAAATATCAGGAAAATCTTGAAAGACATCAGTGTGATCATCTTCATGTTATCCGTCGATGGGCTCGGATACACAGATTCTTCCCAAAACGACCCGTAGTTCTTAATCTGAAATGAAAAAAGACAAAAGCAGAAAAGAAACCGATTATTCAGAATAAATCGAATGCATTTTGGAAATGCATTTGCTACTTTGAAAAACATCAACATTAAGATTTCTTGGCCAAATAATGTTCGGAGGTTCATAAATATTTATGACAGAAATGTCACAAAATTTGAAAGAAAAAAAACTCCATCAATTTCCCCTTTCCGAATCTGTTGAAAGTTACGAAACTGATAATTTTAGAACATAACAAGCTAAACTCGTAAAAAATCAATTAATACATAACCTTTCAACTGTCCTCTTTCACGAGGATTTTTTTTCTGTTGCCGTGTGGGTTTCTTGCAGAAGAATCTCCTTGATACCATGTTCATCAGCTAATTTGGAGACGTAATCACACTTTCCTTTCGAAATTCCTTCGATATTCAAATTCAAAATCCACAAATTGTTGCTCTCTGGTCGTGAGGGTTTTTTCAAACCAGATACGACCTTCCAGGTGATGATTTTTCGGCACTTCAGATGTTTGAAGACCGCTACGGGACCCCAATGAAAGGCAATCATCTCCCATAGATAACCCAAACATGTTATAATACAAGAAAACAGAATATTTTTCAGCAGCAAAAACTAAGTCATATTACGAGAATTGTCATATAGATGATCTATGCAGGAAGCTGAATACAAGTTATTATGGCCTGTTGAATATCAAGCACAGCGTTAATAGACAGGGTCTACTCAGCGCTTATTACGCATTAGTCTATTCAAGACTTAGCTACAATATTATCTCATACGATGCAGCGACAGAGAGTCTTTATTACTCAAAAAAGAATAATCCGCCTTATGTTCAATCTACATCCTGTAGAGTCGTGCAGGGAAACATTTAGGGAACAGAATATACTCACATTCACGTGCATTTACCTTCAGAAAATACTTTGTCATATTTACAAAAAAAGAAATAACTAAAAAAAAGTTGGTGATAAGCACACCTATAACACTCGTAACGGTGATCAATTAAAATTAAATAAGTTTTCATATCATGCCTACAGAAAAACTTCAGAATATGCAGGTTGTTACTTATTCAACATATTACCTGCCGAAATTCGTAATGCTCCCAGATTATTTTCAAGAAAAAATTAGTTTCAGTACTCAGAAAAGAGGTTTTTTATGATTTGGTCGAATTTGAAGAATTTTGTATGGCTATTAGAGAGTCAAATTGAAAATGAATATTGGGGTTTTCCTTTTTTCATTATTTTTTGAATTTTTTTTCTCTTCTTCATAATTGTGAATGGTGAACTTATTTCCATATATTTTGTTGATATTTTTTAATATTTCAATCGTGAGATTATATTGTTCACGAATTATTATAGGAGAAATATTGAAAGGCCCGTCGACTTGAATTATGTGAATATTAGATGAATAAAAACTTTGTTTGGTTAAATTAGATTCAAAATGAGGGAAAAATTTTCATTATTTTTCTAGTATACAGGGTGACACAGACTCATGGTACACCCCCATTTTCTCCCTTGTTTCTGTAGCTATATTTCTGAAATTTCGAACATTGAATATACTCACTACAGAGCACTTTTTGACATATTCTTTTCTGACTTCAAACCTGTTGTCAGTGGGGTACCGCAGGGTTCAGATTTGGGTCCCATTCTGTTTTTGGCGTATATATCTGACCTGCCGCGAGTGTTCTCATCCTTCTGCTCCCAATATGCTGATGACATCAAGCTCTTTTATGATGCTCGCTCCCCTGAGGTTCTTCAGAATGACTTGATCCAAGTGAGTCAATGGTGCCAAAGCTGACTTCTTCCTTTCAATGTGGACAAGTGTAGGGTTGTTCACCTTGGGAGACTGAATCCACGGAATCAGTATCTGATTGATGGTAAATGTCTGGAGTCCGCTGCGCAACATATCGATCTCGGGCTGTTGATCACTGAGGATCTGTCCTGGTCAGCTCATGTAAGCAGTATATCCTCTAAGTGCAACAAAATATTGTCCTAGATGCTCAGTTAATACATGCAGGCAACTTTACACCACCTACGTTCGACCAATAATGGAATACGCGGGTCCTGCATGGTTCCCCAATCTGATATCTGACCAGCAGCGCCTGGAGAGGGTGCAGCGGGCTGCGACGAGAGTCCCTTTTGGAAGAGTTCGCCCTTCTTATGAAGATAGACTTGAAATTTTCAACTTGGACTTGTTTAGTGATCGTAGGATGCGTGGTGATCTTATAGTGACCTACCGGATTCTGCATGGTTTTATTGGTGGCAATCTAGACAATATCTTTACACTAAATAAAAATCACCTTCGTGGCCATCAATTCAAACTCTACCATGAAGTGTTCCGAACTCGTGCGAGACAGTTTTTTCTGCGGAATCGCGTGTTCGCGAAGTGTAACTCACTACCAGTCAGTGTTGTGTGCGCTGAGAGTGTAAACTCTTTTAAAAACCAATTAGACAAATTGTAGTTTCATGTGTTTATTATGCTGAATTTTTGTTTCTTTTTTTTTCTGTTATATTATCTTCTGAAGTGTTATTTCTTTTCTCTTTGTATGAGATATATAGGCTACGGCCTCTTCTCTGTTTCATTTGTAATAATAATAATAATAATAATATTCAAGAAAAAAATCGAATTTTCGGTTTTTCCGGAAATGACATCAACTTTGGATTTTCAAATAGGAAACCTGGTATATTATTACATTTTTAGAGTCTCCATTATTGTCTTTGTGAGGTCCTAGCCAGTGGCAATTTTTTTTGACATCTATTTCAGATCTGCTGGACATTTTCGTTTGAGTCGCCTATCCCTATCGTTGTGCACTTCAGTCAGTGGGTGAAGTAAAATATTTACGTGGTTCTCCTGCTTCATGTGGTGATTCTTGCTTTTTTTCTTGATGACACTTTTCACGTATGGTACCTTCAAGTCTTCTTGAATTGTTTGATTTGAAACGTACCATGGTGCATGTAATATCATCATTCTTCGGATGTTCTGATGGTTCGAATAATCAAACTATAACATCTCCGATATTTTCATTTAATTTTATTTATGGAATATAAAAACAGGTTCCAACCCAAAAAAGTATTCACAAATTATGTGGAAAAAATCATACAATCAAATGAAAAATTTAATCTTACAATAGTTCCAAAATGAAATTGAACCAAATGAAAATTTTTCTTTTAATATTTATTGTGATAGCCTTTGCTCTAGCAGTTTTTCAAATTGAGAAATGGACGTTTTGAAAGGATCGCTAAACTCCAAGTTAAACGTCGTCGAAAATCTGCAAAATTTTGTTGTTGATATAATGAATATCAGTTAATACTGCTAAAGTTATGGATATTATTGATTGACATGAATTAGGTACCATTGAGATGTACCTCTTCAGACGAGAGCTAGGAAGGTCGAAAGACGGGAATTTGGGTGCAGCTGCTTCTTTGATATCATTTCCTATAGTACCACCACGATCACCATAGAAGTCATCTGGCAGTTGCCAAGATGGCAAGATTGGCAAGTGCTAGTCGCACCTTTGAAAGTGCAGATTAAAAACAGTATTTTAGTTCGTTTCCTTTTCATTTTTTAGAATACGTGATTTAAAAAAACACATCCAGAATAGTTAAATCAAAACACGGAAAAATCGCATTTCATATATAGTTGTCAAACCCAGAAGTCTGTCGAATTGAATCTATACTTCTCCATTTCTGAATCGAATAGTATCCAAAATTCAGGCTTACTGATATAAGGCGTTCAAAATTTTTTGTATATTCTGAAAGAATGTGGGCGAAATCCAAATCAAAACAAATAATTTAACTTTTGAATCTGAAAAACATGATCATCGCATGGATAAACAATTACCAATTACGCAATTGATAACGAAATAAAAAACTATTCAGTGAAGTGTGACAATTACTTTCAGCATTTCGATAAATCAAATGAATGAACATCTTGAATGAGTTCCGATCACGAACATGAGAATTACATGGAATTGGCAACATTGCTGGAAGGCAGATTACCTGAAAATGGAATATATAGAGGCCGAACTGTTTCCTACTTGTATCAAAATATACGGATGTCAGTCCATCCGCTGGATATAACTGGAAGTCGGAATATACGGTGCAAACTTTCTTGAATATACACCAATATACACAAGGATGCAGGCCTATACCGTTTCGGAAAAGATGCCAGTTTGTTCGTTGGATATATATATATATATATATATATATATATATATATATATATATATATATATACATTCCCCCTTAATTCATTATCTTAATTGTCACGATGCAATTGTTATGCTTGGATGGTGGTCTCGATATTGAGCTTTGTCTTGCTGTCATGCGCTAGAAGTTGATATGTCTTATACTGAGGCCAGTTAAAGGAAGAAGAAGAAGACAAGGGCCACCCCCCTTCCGCACTAAGGGCGGACCATTGAGTCCCCTAGCCCTTCAACAACGAGAAACCAGTCCTCTGATACCAGTACTCTGATACCATCCAGAAGAGTCAGTTCTTATAATACACAGTACCACGATTCTGCTACGTTGTCCTACCGGTAATGGTAAGTCTATATCATACTTATAGTGTTTTGTCAGCGTATACTAAGTCTTGTGATTCCTGGTACAAACTTTTTCGATTGTGAAGTTCATAGAATACCATCACGAACTAGCGAATCCAATTATTTTACATTCTCTCATTTAATGGCAACTAAATCATGGTCCTTCGGGCCGGATTCTGCTAGGAAGTTTTACTTTTTTATTCATTTCTTTTTATTCAAATTGAGATATTTTGTCTGGGAATACCAATTCTGAAGTAACAGTGTTGAAATATTTGCTTTGTCTAGTCTTCTATTTAGGTATTTCAGTTGTATCGTGATATATCTCTCTTTCTCTTTTTTTCATATAACTGACTCTAATTATTGCTCATAATATATATATATATATATATATATATATATATATATATATATATATATATATATATATATATATATACATATCAGAACGACTCAATTCTCTAAAGGATATCTTACATCGATTTAAGTACCCCTCTCACCGATCTGCTCCATTCTGCGTGCTTTTCATCTTGGAGCAACTTCGCGCGCTCGGGAATTTCCAGTATTTCTCTTTCTTTTCTGAAATTCCATCCATTGAGCCAATTTAAGTTTATGATCATATAGTGGTGTGTACCGCTCGAAAGACTTTCCTTTAGTTTTTATTTTCTCCGTTTTTTTCCATTAGTTCTTTCAATTTAGTTAATAGGCACCTTCAATATGCCTTTCACAATGGAAGAAAAAATCGCTCGCGCTGATGCCCTTAGAGAAATAACTATGAACCAATTAGTGTTGATCGAAACATGCGCGATAAATGCACAACGGGAAGAACATAATATTACCAAATTCACGATGGCTTTCAAGGGCCTTAAGAAGTTGCAAAAGGATTTTGAAAAACATCATTTGTCAATTGTGGTCGCTTTAGCCGGGGATTCCGAGAAATTAAATGCTCAGTCCGAAATCATGAACGATTTCTGTGCTAGATGTCTGGAACTAGAAACAATCCATCACACATTCATAGCGGAAAAGCAGAAAGATCAACGTTCCAGAATTAACACAACCACGTTTCAAAATACTACATTCAGTAATACGAACGATTGTATCCGCTTACCGCGTATTGAACTGCAAGAATTTTCGGGCAACATCCAGGAATTTCCATCTTTTATTGAACTTTTCGACACCCTGGTACCTAACAACGGTAAACTTTCAGACATCGAAAAATTTACCTACCTGATTTCGAAAGTACGTGGTCCTCCTCATGCTTTAATTAGAATGGTGTTTCATTTTGTCAAATATGCTGCTGGATCTTTTGGACCCGAATACAAGGCGAGAGTTTGAGAAAAATCATGCGTCGAACGAAATGCCGAAATATATGGAAGTAAGAGATTTCATTTCAACCCAATGCAAAGCATTAGAAACATTTTCATTATGCACAAGGTCTTCTAGCGAAACAAATAGAACCCAAAGGGATGCACCTAGAACAACCCAACGCAACACATTTCTCGCGAAAACAAAACGCGTCGTAGATAAATCTCCTAAAGTCACCCGATGCAATTTTTGCGAAGGTGAACATCTCATACAAAATTGTTCGGATTTTTTGAATAAAAATGCATCAGAACGTTTCCAAGTTACAAAACAGAAAAAATTATGTGTAAATTGTTTATCCGATAAACATAGTACCCTCAACTGCGTTTCTAAATACCGCTGTAGACAACGCAAAAGGACGCATCACACGTTATTGCATTTCACGGAGAATTCAGAACCGTCAGAAAATGATACTCCACAAGTTAATACAAATTCAACGGTTGCTATGTTTACGAAAGGTGAACACGAGGTACTGTTGTCTACAGCTCTAGTGAGCGTTCGCGATGCTTTCGGCAATATTCAAACCGCGAGAGCTGTTTTAGATTCAGGTTCGCAATCATGTTTTGTAACAAAAGGGTTTGCTAATAAATTAGGCCTCAAGAAAATTAATATAGCTGCGACTCTTCACGGCCTCGACAGAATGCATATGCCGGCTAAATCGGGTATACATTGCGAGATCTCGGGCGAACATTCCGCAGAATTTCAAGCAGATTTCATAATCCTAGAACAGATTTGGGACCCATTGCCTATCACCGGATTCGATCTAAACAAAATTCCATATGTGCGTAACTCAAAATTAGCTGATCCGAACTTCAACAAGAGCGATAAAGTGGACATGCTTTTAGGCGCCGAAATATATCCTCTCATTCTTAGAGAGGGAAAAATCGTGCTAAATGAAAATTCGCCGGTTTGTATACATACTGCATTCGGTTGGGTCGTTATGGGAAAACTCTCCTCTCTTCAAAAGGTTCAATACAACGCGCCACGTCCGATTAAGACCTTTTTCGCGAAATATACAACGAATGATCAACTGAACGATACACTACGACTATTTTGGAAAACCGAAGAAGTTCCAGATGTGAGTGTAAAAAATCCTCAGGACGAATTTTGTGAGAGTTATTTCATTCGAAACATTAAACACGACGAATGTATCGGATTTACGGTCTCGCTACCCTTTAGAATAAACGCTCCCGATTTCGGAGATACACGTTCTCTAGCAATGCGGCGATATTTGTCATTAGGAAGTCGATTAATGCAAAATCCACAGATGTAATCAACGAATATCTGAGTAAGGGTCATATGACGAGGGTGGAACCTCCCGCACTTGCTGAACTGAACGGTTTTTTCTATATACCGCATCATGCTGTCCTAAAGACCGATTCCACATCGACACCGCTCAGGGTAGTCATGGACGCGAGCAGTCACGCTCCTGACAAGGTTTCGCTCAATCAGGCGCTGTACAGCGGTCCTAAATTACAACGCGATCTAGTTGAAATTCTAATAAACTTTAGGCTCCATAAACATGTAATGCTCGCGGATATCAGGCAAATGTTCAGAATGATACAAGTAGATCCCAATCAAAGAAAATATCAACGGATTCTGTGGCGTCCCAATACAGGATCATTTTTGGAAGGATTGCCTAAAGAAAATGTACAGAATATTGACTTTTCTTTCGATTCCGAAAACAATGCTTCCTTGAAAATTCTAGGTTTGAAGTGGGCGCCAGTTAAAGATAATTTTTTCTTCACATTCAAATATCTCGAATCTAACTGTACTAAAAGAACAATGCTCTCGGAATTGGCGCGCACCTTCGATCCGTTGGGAATCTTGACGCCCATCACCTTTTCCGCTAAAGTACTGATTCAACGGTTGTGGACCTTAGGTTTGGGCTGGGATGAAATACCGCCGAAAGATGTTGTTGATAAGTGGTTACATTTCAAGAGAGATCTCACAGTGCTTTCTTCTTTCGCGCTGCCACGGCATTTCGATCTTCGTAATATGGATTCATGTCATCTTATTGGATTCTGTGATGCTTCAGTCGAGGGAACATGTGCGGTCACGTATTTAAGAATCAAATACAAAGATTCGGTGGTGAAATGTCATTTCTTGTTCGCGAAATCGAAAGTCGCCCCATTACAATCGGTTTCTTTACCCAGACTGGAATTGGAGGCTGCAGTTCTTCTATCAAAAATTGATTAGATATGTGGAAAAGGTACTCATAGACAAGATATGTTTAACGGACATTCACGCCTTCAGCGACAGTTCCGTGGCTCTTTCGTGGATTAAAAACTCACCACATTTATGGAAAACATATGTCGCGAATAGAGTAGCTTTTATTCAAAAAAGAGTACCGCCTAACAAATGGCATCATGTATCCTCCAGAGATAACGCAGCGGATTGCGGTTCCAGAGGCATTTTTCCTTCTGAATTGCTGTCACACTCTTTATAATGGACTGGACCTCGGTTCCTTTTAGAAGAACCAACATCCTGGGTCAAGAAAGTTCCTGAGCACGATCCAGATACGATTGAAACTGAGCGACGAAAAATAACGTTAAACGTGCAAGTGTCACAACCGAATATTTTGGATACGTTTCTTGATAAATATTCAACCCTAAATAAAATTCAACGTGTTCTTGCTTACATTATCCGTTTCAAGAATAGATGCATGAAACGCCAACGTGTCATCCGTGAATGGGTCGACTGCCTCACAGAGGAGGAGTTGCACAGCGCCCTTCTTTTGATCATAAGGCACGAGCAACAGAAGTATTTCGGTGATGAAATATTATGTTTAAAAAATAACGAGAGATTACCTAAATCGTTAAGAGTTTTGAACCCCTTTATGGAGAACGATGTATTGAGGGTAGGTGGTAGACTACGTAACGCGGATATGTTGTACAACGAAAAATTTCCGATACTTATACCAAGAAAGTCAGTCTTGGCCACGTTACTCATCACCGAAATACATGTTAAGAATATGCATGCTGGAACCGAAACGACACTATTCTTACTAAAGAGAAATTATTGGATACTCGGGGCCAAAGGATTAACCAGACGAATCATTAATAGGTGCATTCCGTGTTGGAAAATCCATCCCACAAATTTTCTCCCGTCAATGGGTAATCTTCCAAATTTTCGGGTAAAACAAGCACGACCCTTCGTTAACACTGGAGTCGACTTAGCCGGTCCTTTCACAATCAAAATGGGTAAAATTCGGACCAACAAGATATTTAAAGCGTGGATATGTTTATTTGTATGTTGCGCAACAAAAGCGATTCATATAGAATTAATATCCGAACTCTCTTCAGAGGCTTTTCTTGCGGGTTTCAGACGGTTCATTGGTAGGCGCGGACTTTGTAAAAATGTCTATTCGGATTGCGGAACTAATTTCACGGGCTCTGATAAATATCTAAAGAACATCTACGCTAATGTGGCAGAAACAAAAGCCATCCGTTGGCATTTCAACCCGCCTGCAGCGCCACATATGGGAGGTCTCTGGGAAGCAAACATTAAGGTGGTGAAAACACATCTTAAAAGAGTTACGGGATCACAAATATTGACGTATGAAGAAATGAACACGGTGCTGGTCCAAATAGAAGCAGTTCTGAATTCAAGACCGTTAACTCCCATGAGTTCTGACCCGAACGACTTGTCGGTTTTGACACCCGCGCATTTTTTGGTGTCAGAACCACTGACAACCATCTCAGATCCAGATATGTCTGACGTACCCATGAACCGCTTTACCCGTTGGCAGCTGCTAGTACGTATGCGCACAGATTTTTGGAAGCGATGGAAAACGGAATATTTACATACACTCACTCAGAGAGCCAAATGACACCTTCCGAATAAAGCGGCTCCTAAATTAGGCGATATGGTTTTAGTCAAGTCGGATAACGAGCCACCCCTAGAATGGACCTTAGGAAGGATCAGCCAGTTGAATTACGGCACAGATGGTATCGCACGGGTTGCTTCAGTCACCACTATGAAAGGGGTAATACGTAGACCATTGGTCAAACTTTGCCCCCTGCCCACGAATTGAGCGATTGAAGAATATCTTCCTTTCTTCAAAGGGGGGAGGATGTTCTGTTCTTATTTTGTATATATGTATATATGTTTATTCCCCCTTAATTCATTATCTTAATTCTCACGATGCAATTGTTATGCTTGGATGGTGGTCTCGATATTGAGCTTTGTTTCAACTTTGTCTTGCTGTCATGCGCTAGAAGTTGATATGGCTTATACTGAGGCCAGTTAAAGGAAGAAGAAGAAGACAAGGGCCACCCCCCTTCCGCACTAAGGGCGGACCATCGAGACCCCTAGCCCTTCAACAACGAGACACCAGTCCTCTGATACCAGTTCTCTGATACCATTCAAAAGAGTCAGTTCTTATAATACACAGTACCACGATTCTGCCACGTTGTCCTACCGGTAATGGTAAGTCTATATCATACTTATAGTGTTTTGTCAGCGTATACTAAGTCTTGTGATTCCTGGTACAAACTGTTTCGATTGTGAAGTTCATAGAATACCATCACGAACTAGCGAATCCGATGATTTTACATTCTTTCATTTAATAGCAATTAAAATAAGATTAGTTATACATCATCCACGCTTTCGGTAATTTTTATTACTTTTTTCAAGGATCTGTAACATAAATATTTACATGTGAGTAATTAACATTGGACTGATAGTATAAACATAGGTACATATAATGTGGTTGTATCCTTTGAGTTCCGAATTGTAGAAATAGTCTTTGGTGTTAAATTTATTTGATTTGTAAGAGATAGTGGGGTTGTAAGGCCCACTTCTCTGGGTTTGACTATTCACGGTAGTGAATGCAATAAGAAGAAACTGAAGAATGCTTTAGTTGAGATTTGTGGATCAGTTTGTGAGTTGATTAAAACTCAATAGTACTTCTTTCTTCTCTTTTATTCCCAACCAAATTCTTACATTACATTTTCATAATGGCTAACGGCTAACTCTAAACTTATCTAACCTAACTTATCTATGACTTTATAAAAGGAACACAGAACATTGTTGAAAGGTGGGCATTGTCTTTCAACACTCTCCCTCAATGCACATCTTTCAAGCCTATCTCTAACAAAAATGGTAAAAAATGATTTTTAGATAAAGGCTTTGTGAACATATCTGCTAATTGAAATTTAGTATTTATATATTGTACCTTAATCAAACCCTTCTCTACTCTTTCTTTAACAAAATTAGATTTGATATCCATATGTTCTATTCTCTTTTGATCTGGATTTTGTACAGCCTTCATAGTACTTTGATTATCTTAGACATTTTGAATAGTTACATTAAAGTCTAACATCAATTTAATTAACCGGCATGCCTCAACAACTGATTCGCATAAAGAAATCAATTCAGCTTCAGTTGTGCTTAGTGCAATAGTTGTTTGTTTTTTAGATCTCCGAGCTATGGTGTTACCAAACAATTTAAACAAATATCCACTAGTCGATTTTCTGTCATTATCTCTAGCCCAATCGGCATCAGCATATCCAATTAATGGAGAAAAACATGAATTTTTACAATCTATGGTATAAATCAAATTAAAGTTCAAAGTTTGTTTTACATATCTGAGTATTCGTTTTAATGCTTTCCACAAATTTTCGCTTGGAGTAGACTGGTACCTACTTAAATAATACACTGAAGTGGTTAAATCTGGTCTTGAGCCAACTGTGGCATACATTAGAGACTCAATCAATGACCTACATTGAAATTCGTATTTCATATCAATAGCTGAGTTTTCATCTAATTTAAAATTTACATCCATTGGAGTGTTACTACCATTACAATTTTCCATGTTATATTTTTTCAAAACATTTCTGATTTATGAGTATTTGTTCTGAACGTTGAATGATTGAAATTCCTAAATAGGTTAAATTTTCGCAACCCATATCTTTCATTCTGAACTTTGTTGACAAAAATAATTTAACTCTTTCAATTTCTTCAAAGTCACTTCCTACTATTAACAGATCATCAACATACAATGACAGATAAATCTTTCCAAAGCTATAAAGACGATAATCATTTTCTGATCGTTTGAACCCATATTCAATTATAGTACTGTTGAACTTCTCATACCAATACTTAGGAGATTTTTTTAACCCATATAATGACTTCTTTATTTTTAAAACCTTTCCTTCTGGTAACGTTACTCCTTCTGGTAGTTTGAGATATACATTCTCGTTTATTTCACCATATAAGAAAGCTCCTTTCACATCCATCTATTTTTTTCTTTGTAAATACCCATTTGCTATCTAATAAATTTTGATTATCTGGTTTTGACACTACTTCCCAAGTATTACTTTCATCTAGAACTTCAAGTTCTTCATTAACCGCCTTTTTCCATTCCTTCTTGTCTTCTTTTTCTTCCATTTCTTGATAGTTCAATGGTATATCCCCTTGGTTTGTGAACAATGCAAACAAGGCCTCATCACTTTCTTCATTGAAATCTATTTGGTAATCTTTATGCCATTTTGGCTTACAGGCTTTTCTTTTACCTCTCCCTGCAGGCTGCTCTTCCAAAACTTGATTTTCTCTTTCTTCTTCCTCAGAGTTCTGTTTTATTTCTTTTTGCTCATTTGTTACTTCTTGGATTGTTTCTTCATTACTTGGAAAATATTCAATTTTCTTTTTTAGTCTTTCATACATATGTGTTCCGCGTGTGGTGGTGAACGGTTTCTCTCCGGCGCTCCCTGTTGATTGTGAAATTGCAGTTAGTTGATGGATATTATTATTGAATTTGTGTTCGGAAGTTGATATTCTAGTTACGATTGAACTGATATATTGGAAAACGAGTTTAATGGTTTTTCGCGTTTCATAGCGGAGGCATTGTTTATATTGTTGTGATTTCGTTTTTGCTGGTGTCGGCGAACAGCGTTTCCCAGGTGGATTTCCATGCAACACATTTATCGCATGATTCAGTTTCGGAACTACGATAAGATAATAGTTTGAACCTTTTAAGGTCTAACGCACACGAACGATTGTCGGTGAACGACTATTTTGTAGGAGATTAACGCACACGGACGACAGTCTACGAATAAAACTGTTCGACAATTAACGAAAGAGCCTACCCAAAATGAACGTTATAAAAAATATACAAATTATGTCATTATGTGGCACTAAGAGACGCTTTAAAGGAAGAAAATTGGGAAAGGTTTTATTCTTCCGGAGATATTGATGACATGGCTGATGAATTTATTGAAAAAGTTAAAGAGTATATTGGGGAACACACCTTGACTGTGAGGATAAAAAAGCGGAGCATACAGAGGAGGAAATGGATGACGTCTGGACTTCTCACATCAATTGGTAGAAAACAGCAATTGTACAGGGAGGTTCAGAGGGATCCGAACAGTTCAATTCTGAGGAAAAATTATATAGGCTATAAAAACAAATTGTCCAAGTTGATAAAAGTTGCGAAGAGAACATATGCACGAAAAATAATTGGAGATAACATTAACCAGCCCAAGGCTCTCTGGAGGGCTGTTGATTACATCTGCAATCGGACCAAACCTGAAACAAAGATAGACAAAATTATTTCAACAGACGGCTCGACATTGAAAACAAAAAATCATATTGTTGAAAGTTTTAATACATATTATAGTGAGTTAGGCCAAACATTCGCGGAAAACATCAGAATTCCAAAAAATTATACAGAATTATAAAGACTGAACATTCCATGTGCCTTCTTCCTACTGATGCGAAGGAAGTTTATGAAACAATGATGCAACTGAAGGGACGAAAATCTCCTGGACATGATAGCATACGAGCAGAAACTCTGAAGAAAATATCTAATGAGATAAAGACTCTCTTGGCCCACCTTGTGAATTGTTGTTTCGATAAAGGATACTTTCCCAGGAAATTAAAAGTTGGAATCGTGAGGCCTCTATATGAGAATGGTGACAATTTGAAAATGGAGAGCTATAGGCCGATATCGCTGATCTCTAATATTGCAAAAATCATAGAGAAAATACTCAAATCAAGGATAATAAAATTCTGTGAAAAATATGATATCTTATTTACGGCTCGCTTGATAAAAATAGATCATGCCTCTGCGTTTTTATTGATCTTTCCAAAGCCTTCGATACTGTTTCACACAAGAAATTATTGATCAAATTATACAACTATGGTTTCAGGGGTAAAATCTATGATTTACTAACAAGCTACTTGACCGATAGGAAACAGAAAGTATGTATTGATGGAGAGTTCAGTGAATCCAGGCTTATAACCTACGGAGTTCCTCAGGGTACGGTTCTCGGACCACTTTTGTTCACATTGTACATTAACAGCTTGATGTATGTCAAGTTGACGGGCAGGATCCTCAGTTTTGCAGACGATACTGTTCTTTTTTGTGAATCAGATTCATGGGAATCTTTGAAATTGGAGGCTGAGGCGGATTTCGGATGTTTGGGGGAGTGGTTTGGATGGAACACTTTGACTCTGAATTTGGAAAAAACCAAATACTTGCCTTTTTCTTCCTACTCCAGTGGATTACCGCATATGGGACCTCTGATTGTGGGACCATCCTCGTGTGTTCCAGAGGCGAAGTCCATATCGTATTTGGGTGTCATCATTGACCGGCATCTTGGGTGGGACCTGCAAGTCAAGAATGTCACTAATAAGTTAAGAGGTATATTATTTAAAATAAGATATTTGAAGGACTACCTTGACTTGAAGCATCTCCGATTTGTATATTTAGCATTGGGCCAGTCGCAGCTGCAATACGGAATTATTGGCTGGGGGGGAGTGGGTGACACTCATCTGGAAAAATTAAATGTTATACAAAGATGGATATTGCGGATTATATACAACAAACCACTTACATTCTCCAGCGAAATGTTGCACAGAGAATCCGAACTGCTCGATGTGAGACAACTCTTTTGTTTAAGTATGCTAATATATACAAAAAAGTCTAAAATAACATCTTGTCCCATTGCACACTGCTACAACACGAGAGGTAGGGCAAACTCTCTGATGGTACCTTTTTGTGGAAAGAATATAGGACAACGACACTGTGACTTTCTCGCCCCTAAACTGTACTGTCAGCTTCCGCCTGAGATGAAGGGCATTAACAACATGAATCTTTTCAGGAAGAAGGCGAAGAAATGGATTATCTCCTACGGAAGAACGCAACTACATAAATTTGTGAACCAGAAATGAAGGATTGATGATGCGGGGAAGAAAGAAGAGGGAGAAAAAGAAAAGGGGAAAGAAGGGAAAAAAAGGGGGAAAAAGAAAAAAAACTTTTAGTTTTGTTTTGTTATTTAAATAATGGTACTTTTCGTTTTTTCATCCTGTTGAGTATTGTTCACTCACCAATTATCACAAACTATACCTTGTTTCAATTTCATAAAATGGCGTCACGTACAAGCGATAGCTTCTAGCTAAAGCTTCTGTGTTTCCATTTATTTGTTCACCTCCTTCATTCAACAACTTATGAATCTATGACTTAATGAAATGTAGGTTTGTTTGACTTGGTGAATAAATATGATTATTATTATTATTATATTATCAAATATTACATTTCTTGCATTTACTACTCTGTTGGTTTCTGGATCAAAAAGTCTATATCCTGAAGTACTATACCCTATCATTATCATTTTCTTCCCTGTGTTATCTAGTTTCTGTCTTCGTTCTTTAGGAACATGATTATATGCCATACAACCAAAAACTCTTAAATTCGATACATCTGGTTTTCTTCCAGTCCATAACTCACTAGCCGTAGCTTCTCGTCCTACTGATGGGCTTCTGTTAGTAACATAAGCTGAATATAAAACAGCGTCCCCCCAAAATTCTTTACTCAGTTCTGACTCTAATATTATTGTTCTAGCCTTTTCAATTAAAGTACGATTCATACGTTCAGCCACCCCGTTCATTTCCGGATTATATGGAACTGTATACTGCAATGATATACTTTGATTAGCACAAAAATTTTGAAATTTCCTTGTCACGTATTCCCTGCCATTATCTGACCGAAGTTTCAGCAAATTAGTATTGAAATGTTTCGTAGCATAAAAATAAGATTCTTTAAATTTTTCAAAAACTTCTGATTTCTCCGATATCAAATATACTATCACGAAATGGGTATAATCGTCGATAAATGTTAAGAAGTATTTATAACCGTCTCTACTAATAGGTGTAATTGGCCCACATACATCTGTATGAACAAATTCTAAGGGCTTTTTCGCTCTATATCCTGACTTATTGAAAGGTTGTCTAGTCATCTTTCCTAATAAACATGGTTCACACATTCTAATGTTGTCTAATTCATTAAATTTAAAATCACGTATACCGTTGACAAGATTATCTCTTAATAAAATATTAATATTTTTCATTCCCAAGTGACCAAAGCGTCTATGCCATAACTGTGATTTCGAATCATTATCTTCTGTTGAATTGTAACAGCTTTGTTGTTCTACCTCCATTTCAATATTGTATAAATTTCCGTTTGCCCTTCCTAACATTACCAATTGATCATTTTTGTAAATTTCCACTCTACCTTCATAGAAAGTGACTTTGAATCCATTGGATTCTATTTTAGGTACTGATAATGAATTTTTTCTAAGTTCTGGGACATAGTAAACATTTTTAATTGTACAGGTAGTGACCATTTTGCCTACTCTACACCTTGTTCTAATATTTCCAATTCCTAATGCCTTCAACATAACTCCTTCTTTAGCCGCGGCAATATTTCTGGGAAACTTAAGTTCTCTATAATTGACAAAAACATCCTGATTATTTACCAAGTGATCTGAACATCCAGAATCTATACACCATGTTAAAATTTTATCATTTGAAAGATTATTACAATTATAAGCTTCAGCTGAACTGTTTTCACATAAAAAAGCAACATCTGACTTACAGTCTTCTGCTGTATACGACTCATGTCCTCTTCCATATCCTTGGCCTCTTCCTCGTTCATATCCATGACCTCTTCCTCCTTGATAATCTTGACCTCTTCCTCGTTGATAACCTTGACCTCTTCCTCGTTGATAACCTTGGCCTCTTCCTCGTTGGTGACTTAGACTTCTATCCCTCATGTTACATTGGAACTTCTTTTGGCCGGGTTTTCCACATATGAAACATGAAAATGCTGTATTATGTGATTGATGTCCACTGGAATCTTTCTTTTTCTTTTCTTCTTCTCCAAGCAATCTATTCTTCACAAAATCTAGTTTCAGGTTTTCCATAGTTTCTAGAGCTGTTATTATACCATCATATGAATGGGGCATTGACAGTAATAAATAATTAACTTTTTCTTCTTCGGTAAGTTCTGAATCAGCTTCTCTCAAATCTGTGAAGATTTTTTCCATTTCCACGAAGTGTTCGATCAACGATGAGTTCTCTGAATATTTGATTTCTGATAATTTTCTACGAAGAAATAATTTTGATCGTACTCCCTTTTTCTTGAAATTTTCTTCTAGGTTTTTGAACATCATGTATGCAGT
Source organism: Hippodamia convergens (assembly GCA_038502775.1). Lineage (NCBI taxonomy): Eukaryota > Metazoa > Arthropoda > Insecta > Coleoptera > Coccinellidae > Hippodamia > Hippodamia convergens. The sequence continues at coordinate 66,169,263 of CM076608.1, forward strand.
GTCTTTCTTTGAGTATTCAATATGACTATCTGCTACACCTGCTATCAATATTGCTTGTGCCTTCGCTTCTGTCTTGGAATTTTGTTCATTTTTACCATAATCTTCGTCTTCGATTGCCTTCTGAACCCCATTTTCCTTGAGTATACTTTTTATTCTGAAAGACCATGTGTTGAAATCCACGCCGGCGAATGGTACAATTGGAAATCAGTAAACATTCGATTTAGTCATGTAAGATGGCGGCGGCCGTTCTAGTTGATGCAACGTTGCCAGATAGGTCGATTATTCAAGTATTTGAAGAATCGATTTTTTACAGAATAATTAGTAACCAACGATATTGACTTGAAACCCAGTGGACTTCAAATATCCATTTTATGAGGAAACCTGGATTAAAAATTGTATCAGTTTTTTTGTATCAGGAGATTCAAATTAGGTATTTCTTTCCTAATACTTAACAATTCGAGTGAAATAGCTTGCTTTAACTCTTTGTCGAACAGAAATGTGATGATTACTTATTGTTTTTTTTCTTAAAGCGTTCTTTTCTTAGTTCTTTGTTCCCTTAGCATTTCGTATTGAACATCTCTAAAACAAAAAAATTATAAAAACAATATATATAATTATATATAAATAAAATAGAATTTTTATATTCCTTTCCATTTAATGAAAAGGTAAACCATTCCTGAAAATATTAATTGAAAAGATAAAAACTTATAAATTTATCTTTCAATTCTGTGAACAATAATATTTTCAAAAGTTAGTTTTATTTAGAAAATTACGAACTCTGAAAAAATTTCAAAATATTTTGAGTAATAATTAATGTTTTCATAAATTTTCCTCTACATATTCCTTCTACCAAAAATTGCGTAAATAATTTGTATACCCAAAGTATTCTTAAAAGACAACATTTGTTCAAACCATTTCCTTTATAGACAGACATAGGTATTTCATTTCAAATGAAATTTGTGAATCCACTTCCAAGTATCGAAATGTTTTCTAGTAGCGCTAGCTGTCACCGAGTCTATTTTATTCCAAAGATTTGCGTTATGCACAATCAGGCAACAAAAAGGCACGTATGACACTCTGAATTCAGTTGTCAAAACACCGCCGCCATTTCACCTGAGTATAACGATGGTTTACCACCTAACTTATTTATGACTTTATAAAAGGAACACAGAACATTGTTGAAAGGTGGGCATTGTCTTTCAATAGCTTCATTTAAAATTCTTACATCTATTTATAGTCAATCTAAATTACGTAACTAACTAATTACTTAACAATATTATTTAGCGAGCGCGGTGTCTGTTCGATGACCCTGGAATGTGGGCCATATCCTCTCGAAGTAGGATTCGCTCGCCCTAAATAAGAATTATTGAAGCTGTCTGATAATTATTTTTTATGAATATCAGACATTTTCCCGGGCGGCGGGTTCACTATACTCGCTATCGGGTTCCCCTGGTCCAGCTGAGTTGGATCTTAGTGTGTGAAGGATCCAGTCATCTTTGGTTGCATATCAGATGGTGTTATTTCTTCATCCTTGATTGGCAGTTTACAGACTTTTGTTATTGTTCTTTTTATTTCTTTTGATTTCTCTGTGCGAGCTGTGATTACTCTAACTAATCCATCGGAGCCAGGGTGGACTTCCGTTATTTTCGCTAGTGGCCATTTGTTTGGGTCGATGTTTTCGTGTTTCAGTAATACAATGTCTCCCACTTCAATATTTTTAGTGACATTCTGCCATTTTGTCCTCTGTTGTAGCCTTGTTAAGTACTCCTTTGTCCAAGTTTTCCAGAAGTCGATTTTCAGTTTTTGGACTAGTTTCCATCTTCTAAGTGGTGAGATCTTATCTTCTGGGATGTCGTGATCATCAGGAGGTGAGATTATTGGTTGCCCAATTAGGAAATGCCCAGGCTTTAATAGATTGGTGTCCTGAGGTCGGCCGTCTAGTGGTAATAAGGGCCGAGAGTTTAAGCATGCCTCTATTTGGCACAGCAAGGTGGTCATTTCTTCGAAGGTTAAGGTTGTTTCACCAATTACCCTTTTTAAATGGTGTTTCGTGGAACGCACTCCACTTTCCCAGAGCCCCCCAAAGTGCGGACTGAAAGGAGGTATCCAATGCCATTCTGTGTTGAACTCCTTGGCGAGTAAACCACTGAAGCTTCTTTCAGAAATTGCTTTCTTGAAATTTTTGTCAAGGGAGTTTTTCGCCCTGACGAAGGTAGTACCATTGTCACTATATATGTGTCTGCAGAGTCCTCTGCGAGCGGTAAACCGACGAAAGGCTGCGAGGAAGGCTTCCGTTGTCAGGTCACTGACTACTTCCAAGAGTATGGCTTTTGTAGCTAGACATATAAACAGTGCAATGTAGGATTTATTGGATTTGGCCCCGCGTCCCTTTGACATTCTGAGTGGGATCGGTCCTGCATAGTCTATCCCTGTATTGGCAAATGGATGTGAAGGAGTGATTCTTGCAGCTGGTAAGGTTCCCATTTGCTGATGTTGAGTGGAAGCTTTCTGACTGTGCATGTGACACATTTATGGATTATGCGTCTAGAGGGTAGAACAATGTCCCACAAGGTTCTGTTCTAGGACCTCTTATTTTCCTTTTATTCGTTAATGACTTACCGGTCAATTTAAGGAAACTGATGGCTAATTCGATGAATTTCCCCGAGTCATTTTCGTTAACTGAGTCGATTATTTTCAACAATGCTATTTCACTACGTTGCAATTCAGCTGCGGTGATGAATTTGTCGTATCGTGTGTCTAAGCGTTGAGCATTGTATATGAAGCGGAGACAATACGCCGCGATTCTTTTTGTTCTGCCCCATTCTGAATAGCGTTGAGTCAGGTCAAGATCATCATTCGGTGTTGTGTGCAATACCAGATAGTCGTTTTTTTTCATTTCCTGGGTCGTTTCTGGTATTGTCGTCTTTTTTGCCTCTTGGATGATGTCTTCGGTTCGCTGTTGCAGTAATTCTGGTCCGTTCCACCATATTCTAGAGTTTTTTAATTGACTCGGAGTGGTGCCCCTTGAGACTAAATCTGCTGGGTTATTTTCAGATCTAACGTGGTACAAATTTTCTGGTCCGATGTGCTTGTGAATTTCTTGGACTCGGTTTGCAACAAAACTTTTCCATCTGTTAGGATAGCCTTTTATCCATGCAAGAGTTATTGTTGAGTCGGTCCATGCAAATATCGGTACTTTGGGTAAGCTGAGTGCAGTTATAGCCCTGGTTGTGGTCTTGGCTAGTAGAAGGGCTGCGCATAGTTCTAATCTAGGGAGGGTGGTTGTATTCTTCACTGGAGTGACCTTGGATTTTGACATCAGAAGGGTGATGTGTGTCTTTCCATTTTCATCGATGATCTTGATGTAGAAAATTTTGCCTTTCGAGGTTCCTGCCGCCGCAACTCCCAGGCCAGTTATTTCCACTTGGTGTTTGTACCGGGGTAGTCCGAGAAGTTGGGCAGCTGACTCCGTGATGAACGATTTTTGAGAGCCCGGATCAATAAGTGCTCTCAAGGTTTTGAGTTGACCATCATGGGTTTGTACGTCCACATAGGCAGTGTCAAGCATGGCTACCTTTGCTTGGCGGTTGAATTGAATGGAGCTTCCAACGTGCCCAGAGATTTGTTGAGTGGTTATTCCAGTAGTTCCGCTGTTTGTTCGTGTAGGACCAGTTTTTGGAACTGCTGCGTCGTTGTGAAGGAGCAGGAGCATATTGTGACTGCGATCACATTTGGGACATCTCGTTCGTTTTTCGCATTTCTTGTTCTTTCCATGGGTTAGACAAGAGCGACAAAGTTTTTTCTTGCATACGAACGACCAGCGTTCATTGACATCCATGGCTAAGAATGTTTTACAGGTCACGATGGGGTGTTCTTCTGATCAGATTGGGCAGGCTGGACTTTGGCTGTAGTAAGAAGGATATGACCACTGTTTCTTCGTATCTGAAGATTTAGAGGTGCTCTTTGTGTCGGCTTTCTTGAATTGTATGTTACAACATACCTTGTGGAAATTGTGAAAAAATATACTTTGGACAAACTTCACGATGGATTAAATCAAGAATAACTTCTCATAAAAGCGACGCAAGAAGAAACTCCAATAATTGTGCTCTGGCTATACACACTTATAATGACAACCACATAATAAACTACGCAGACACAAAAATACTATTTAGAGAACCCCATTATAACAAAAGACTCTTCCTAGAGATGCTATATATAGCAACATCTGAAAACATAATGAACACAAAACAAGACACCAACAACCTTAATAGCATTTACTCCTACTTGAAAGAGTTATCGAAAAGATCGCATGCAATTCTTTCATGGAATTCACCAATTTGGATAGTTCCTAAGAAAAAGGACGCATCAGGCCAACAAAAATGGAGATTAGTTTGCGATTTCAGAAAACTTTATGAAATTACTATAGGTGATAGTTATCCACTTCCTAACATTGAAAATATATTAGATCAATTAGGCAATGCATTTTATTTTTCTACTCTAAACCTCGCATCAGGTTTTTATCAAGTTGATTGAGAAGAAAAAGATAAATTCAAAACGGCTACAGCGACTCCATCAGGACTTTATGAGTTTAACTTAATGCCTATGGAACTCAAAAATAGTCCTAGTTGTTTAGCAAGACTTATGATTATCGTGCTTTCTGGTCTTCAAGGTACTAAATGTTTTTGTTATATTGATTATATAGTTGTTTATGGATCCTCCTTAGAAGATCACAAGTCAAAATTAGAAGAGGTGTTTCATCAATTACAGATTCACAATCTTCAATTACAGCCGGATAAATGCGAATTCCTTTGTCGAGAAATAGCATATTTAGGACATCATGTATCAGAAGCAGGTGTTAAACCTGATCCAAACAAAATCGAAGTCATCAAAAATATTCAAGTTCCAAAAAACTCAAATCAATTGAAGTCATTTCTAGGCCTTATCGGTTATTATCGCAAATTCATTGAAAATTTCTCAGCCATCGCAAAACCATTACATAATCTACTGAAGAAAAATCAGAAATTTGAATGGACGGAAGAATACCGACGATCTTTTGAAAAATTCATAGAAATTTTAACAAGTGAACCAATTCTCAAATTTTTCCGAAACCTTCATATTGACAACGGCTGCTTCAAACGATGCTATAGGCGCAGTTCTTTTACAAGGACCTATTGGAAAAGATCAACCTATCAGTTATTATTCTAAAACTCTAACCGAATGTGAGAAAAACTATTCAACAACCGAAAAGGAATTGTTAGCTATCGTTGAATCTTGTAAACACTATATACCTTATATTTATGGACAAAAATTCATTATTTGTACAAACCATAAACCTTTAGTTTGGTTAAAAAATTGTAAAGAGCCTTCGAGTCGTTTATTAAGATGGAGATTAAAACTAATGGATCATGATTACGAAATTCTCTATGTGTTGTAGCCCTTTTAATTATATGTAAGAATAAATTGGAAATCTTGGCAACATCGCATATTTTCAAGAGAAGTCGCGACGTATGTTCAAAAAGGTAGTACGATCGGAAGGAGTTTAGTTGACGGAAATATTAAATTGCTTAGATAAAATTTGTTATACTTTTGGAATATAGGATTTTCGTAGTGTTGACGCACATTTCAAATAGTGGAAATACAGTTCATCCGGAGGTTACTTGCATTGTATAATTCCCATTTTGTTCCAACTCAAACCTTTACCCTGTTCCTTTCAATCCTCATACATTGTATGGCCGTGGGAAAGCAGAGGACAGTTTATTGGTAAGATTATTGCAATTTATTAACATTAAATTCAAAATAGGGAAAATGCAACATCTATGAGAAAAGAAAACTAAATCAGAATGCAGATGCTTTAAGTCGCTTAATCCAGGAAAATACTGAAGAAAAATCGTTCGACAATTTCTTAAATAAATTTGAATCAAAAAACATAAAAAATCCCTCAAACATTCTGGAAAAATCGGGATATTTATTTGAAGCACCAAGTAATCACTCTCTTGTACACTGTGTTTCAGAGGATTTCCAAATGAGTAGCGGAATTGCTTCAAAATTCAGAGATAAATTTGGACAAATAGATAAATTGAAATCTCAAATTAAATTGTAGGACAAGTTCCTTATATCACTCATCAAAATCGAAGAATTTATTACCTCATTACTAAAGCCTTGTTTTTCGAAAAACCTAAGTATGAGACGGTTTTTGAAACTTTAATGAATCTCAAAATCTTATGCGAACAAAACAATGAATCACATTTAGCTTTTCTTCGTATAGCATGTGGCCTAGATCATCTTCATTGGCCAAAAATTCTTGACATGATTGAATATGTTTTCCTTGATTCCGAGATCAATATTACTATATTCAGATTGCCTGATAAACAGAAGCAAAGAATGGTTTATTCAATTAATAAAGAAGAATTGACTTTTGAATATTTCAAAGGCTTCCATCAGAGAGAAGTAAGAATTCCTAAACCCAAAATTGTTAACACTCCAATTTCTAGTGTAAATGTGTTAATAATTCCAATGTCCTGGGAATTTCTCGATTACATGAAAACCTATTTCCCAGACCTACCAGAAAACCCTGTAGTATCTGATATTATAGCGAAAAAAACGACCCAACAATCAGTTTTTATTCCCTTCCTCAAAGAATGTTATGATCAATCAGTGACCTAGGAAAATTTATTCGCAACTCTTTCTAATTTGTGACCGATACTCAAATTCAATAATATTGCAAAATTTACAATCCCAAATATAGCTTTAGCTAAAAATAACACAATCCTTCGAGAAGATACATTCTTCAGTCTTCTTTATTTTCTATTTCGTGATTTTGACTATGAAATCTTAAGTAATGAGCGTATCACTGTAAGTGATGAAAAATTAATAAGGAAAATTTTATATTAAAATCATGATTCACCATTAGCCGGACACCAAGGATTTGAAAGAACCTATGAAAAAATAAAACAATCATATTCTTGGAATAATATGAAAGATCATATTCGAAAATATATAAGAAAATGTGAAATTTGCCAAAAATCTAAAACTGATTTCAAACACAATAAAAGTCCCATGATCATCACAATTACCTCTTGTAAATTTTGTGAAAAAATTGCTTTAGATATTGTTGGTCCTCTATCTATAACAAAATGTAATAATCGTTTCATTTTGACCATTTAAGACAACCTTACGAAATTCTTTCAAGCTTACGCTTTGAACGTACACGACGCACAAACTGTAGCAATCCATTTCCTTAAATTCTGTACACAATTCGGATTTCCAAACAGCATTTTTACAGACCAAGGTGTAGAATTCACATCAAAGGTATTTGAGGGATAAACAATTTATGTCTATTAAACACAAACAATCATCACCATATCATCCTCAAACACATCTCACACTCAGAGATTATTTCAAATGCTATATCAATAAAGATCTCAATAACTGGGATGAATTTTTAAACTTTGCAACGTTTAGTTATAAAACATCACTGCCTTCTAAAGAACAAGCCCGGAACAAGGAAATTCGGCAACGTCGCACGTCGGCCTACGGAGACTCGTGATGCGTGGTCGAGATTGATATTCAGTAGAGTTTTGTTTATAGTGTAGGTACGTGTGTTGAAAAATCGTAGTGTTTTAGTGAATAAACGGCTGGAATTAAGTGCACTTTGAGGGAACAAAAGAAATGTTTTTGAGTGAAGTGCAATGAAAGTTTTGTCTGATTTTCTTCACTAACTTGAGATCATTGGATAGGTTGGAGGTTAGGTTAGGACTTCATTTGCGGTGGAAATAGTTCCGAAAATCGTAGGAAATTAATTTCAGATGTTTGTTAATTTCAGATTCATATTATTTGCAAAATAGCGACATAGACAACTATGTTTCAGAATATGCTGCTCCTTGGAGCAGCAGCTGAGTCTTGCAGATGTGGTACGAATACGAAATCAATTTTTCAAATTCACTTTTTTCGGTTTTTGCAAATTTACTCATAAACAATTTCGTTAATAATAACAATAATATGATTAATGTCGAGCAAACGGAGAAGAGAAAACACTTGGGAGATAGGAAAAAGTTACCATTACCCAAAGAAAGAAAATTATCATCCTTAGAATGATATATGAATTTCCGTTTCTATTGCGTATCATTTTTATGTTGAATATTTCAATATTTGTTATGTAAACATCTTTCATCCATTTATTTTCACATTTACTTGGATGTCTACATATTTTGAGTTTATAATAATGTTGAGAATACTTGTTTTGTTCACGTAGAGAATTTGATTAAATTTTTTTTTTTGGCAAGAGTTGGCCCTACACCTTTCCGTGGTTCTTGCTGAATATTGAATTGAATATCCAATTCTCTTCCTAACTTATAATTCAGAGATACTTTCAAATCCAACCAAGAACCAAACACAATAGTGAGATTTTTGAATAGGAGTAATTAAGATATTCAATTTTTTGACTAATTCATTTGATGAATTTGCAAATGATTTGAATTCGAAATAACATGATATCCCGCGCTACCGCATCGGATGAGTATTCCTACGGTTTGCCTTAGCATACGGCGTTGCCAGACTTAATTCTAGGCTATCTCTATAGACGTCTGTGAATATATCAATTCATAAATCCACTCAAAAAACTCCATACGAATTAGTCTTTGGTCAAAGAGCTCGAATCCCATCGCAAATAAATAATCCTAAACCGCTTGCTAATTATTCAGAACTAGCTGACGATACCGTTAATAAATTGAAAATTTTAAGAGAAACTGCTCGTGAAAATATTATGGAATCCAAAACCAGATCTGAAGAATATTTTGACTAGCTCACATATATAGAACTGTAATTATAATGAAGGTGATCTTGTACTCCTATATGACTGTCAATCAAAAGCGAAAAATAAAAAACTCGCACCAAACTACAAAAGTCCTTATAAGATAGAACAAATACACAATAATCACACTGCAATCTTAAGAATAAGTCCTTCGAAACTAAAAACCTATCATTTCAATAAATTAAAACCTTATGTTGTTGCAGATGATGACGAAAATAATTGTTCTCCTCCAGTTATTCACACTCCAAGTCCTTCTGCAGGCACATCAACACAAAATTAATCCTATTGAATCATCCCACGGTTTATTGTTTCATAATCTTGGTAAGGTACAAATATCGAGTGAGAAATACATTATTCTTACTTATCACAATTTGAGTCACTTCAAATATAAAGTCGAACAACTATCAGGCAATTACTCAAATTCTATGAATCTATGTGATATCGCAATGGCAGAGCATCTTTCCAATGATTGCAAAAATCAATTAAGTTATGTGAAAACAAAAGTTAAAATCATAAGGGAAACTTATAAAATCATAGCTCATCAGATTAATATAAGTAGAAAGAAACGTGGCCTCATTAATGGTATTGGAACAACCATTAAATAGTAAGCTGGTAACCCCGACGCTAAAGACGCTCAATTTTATTCGGATTCAATAAATTCAATAATGAATAATGAGGAACAAACGAAGGTCTTAATGCAACAGCAAGTGTCAATCCTCTCATCTACTATTTCGAATTTCAATAATTCTTTTTTCAAAATGAATTGAAATATAGGAGTCTTAAATAAGAACTTGAAGGAATTTAACCACTTTGCAAGGGATCTAAATAATATTCAACATGCATATGAAATTGAATCTCAGATTTCAAATCATCTCATATTGCTCATTGAAATGACTGATGAAATTTTATTTAATTTACAAAATAACGTGAACGATGTTTCATTAATACAACATGTAATTAGAAATTATAGACTTTTACCTCCAGAGGCTCTCTATCAAGAACTCTCAAGAATTTCAATTAATCTCTCACTTCCTTCAAACATTAAAACATTTATTACTATTACAAAATCATGAATTTAAAATCTTTCATAAAAGATAATCTCTTGACGATTGCATTAGAAATACCTATTGCTTCATCCCAGAGCCTTGATCTTCATCACATGTTTTCCTTACCACATCCTCACAATGAAGCCAACAGTTTATTCTCCTACATTGAACCGTCCAAATCCTACTTATTGATTTCACCTTTGAGAACAATTTATCTGTTGGCCGATGAGAAAATTGAATGGAATATCATCCAAGGGAATGGATTTGTTAAGAGAAGGCAACCCTGAAGAAAGCTGACTCCTCCTGTGAAGTTCAATTGTTGATGAAAATCACCGACGAAATCCCCAGCTCCTGCATAAAAAGAAGATTCATCGCTGATATTGAAATATGGCACAAGGTGGACAAAAATGAATAGCTGTAAACCCTTTCCAACCCAACTCGAATCTCTATCATCTGTGACGAAGAATCCTTGAAACAAGAAATACTCGAAAAGATAGGTGTTCTAAAGCTCAAACCACACTGCAAGGCATTCACCGATTGAACAAGTCTAGAAGCAAGTTCAGTAATGATGTCTCTCATTTCAAGTTATGAAATTCCATCCACAAACTCAATCCAGGATGAATGTTGTCAAAAATTGAAAAGAAATCTCACGATACAGGCAATCCACATGGAACCAATTAAGTTCACACATGTCAATTTACATGAATTCCAATATGCTCAACAGAAGCTAACTGACTTCGATGAACAACTTCAACAGCAACTAAATAAGCCATTCATCATTCAACACTGTGGGTGCTAACTTCACATCTTCAAGGTGTGATTTCGTCATTAAGGGTTATGTTACAATAGTGTGGAGGCCCGTGAAGTTAGCACCTAGCGGAATGAGGTGTTTTTCTATCAGTCTCCTTACAGAGTACAAACGAAAATTTTTAGTTTACAAATAGTTACTAACGGATGCAAAAAAAATATTTTTTTATTTATGAAGTGTAGGTGCTAACTTCACGGACCCACATTAATCACATTTCAGAACTTAAGTCAAATCTGTAAATTCCAAGGAATAAAAACGAACGGATTTTTTTTCAAAAGTTCAAATTTGTCGTCTGAAAAATTGGAAAATATTCATTAGAATTAAGTTTTTCGTTTTTCTCAAAATTCTACAGTTTGCAAAAAAAAACTGTGGCTACTTCTTTGTAAAAAATATTGGGGTTGTAAGGCTCACTTCTCTGGATTTACCTAGTCACGGTAGTGAATTAAATAAGAAGAAACTGAAGAATGTTTCATTTCATATTCCTACATATAAATTACGTAACTACCTAATTACTTAATAATATTTAGCGAGCGCGGAGTCCGTCCGATGACCGTGGAATGCGGGCCATATCCTCACAAAGTAATGCAATTCAGCAAAAGTGCCAAATTGTAGTTGTATTTGTTCGTCCTAAATTAGAAATATTGAAGCCTGTCGGATAATAATTTTTTTCATGAATATCAAACATTATTCTGAGCGATAGGTTCGCTATACTCGCTATCGGGTTCTCCTGGTCCAGCTGAGTCGGATGAAGGGTCCAGTCATTTTTGGTTGGATCATGTGAAGCTGTATCCTTTTCTTTGTTTACACCATTCAGCGGGCTTGGAAGTTCATATGCATGCTGAATCGATTTCGATGCGTCTAACGTGGATAACACAGGATTTCACACGGTCAAACATTGCTCGCGCCGCGGGATGTCTGTGCTGGTCATTCCTTAAGGAACAAATCTACACACTTGTGTTTTATTCACACATTAGTTATGTATTTACTTATCTATTTAGTTACTGTTCACGTAGATAAAACTCAATTCTGTAGGGATAAACGGGCGTGACTAAAATAAAGCACTGATTTTTTCTAATTTAATATTTTCCTCACACGAAATCTCACAACAAGCACCTTAGCTTGATTTTAACTTCTCATCTAATTCCGTTCTCACCTAACATACAAGTCACTGACTAACTAACCTTACCCAAAACCACAGAACGTAAATAGATCGTTTCATATACGTATTAAACCCTATACTGCTAACGTGAAAATAAAATTGATGCAATCTAGTTGCCATGTCTGTTGACCCATACAACAATCTGCGCATGCGCAAACTCAGAATTTGACAAATAGAGAAAAAGTGAGGTTACGTTTTTTACATCAGACATCACACTTTGACAAGTGAATATAACTATTTGGAAATATTTGAGGTTGGGTTTTCGCGCATGCGCAGTTCATAGCTGGGGACAATTGTACCACGTGATCGCTGCTTCAAATGAATGCAAGTAAACGGGCCAATGCTAGCGGTATAGGAGGGCCAACGCCAACGCAGAATTTCATGCTCTTCAACTTTCACACTACGACTTTTTCACTTTTTCCGATCGGAGTGATCGTTGAGGAGTTTCAGCTCTTCAAAGTGCCGAAGATGTATTTTTCGCAAAATTTTCCATTTTTCGACGGGCGATTTCTCCTAAACTGCTAGACCGATTCTAACGTCTGGCATGTCATTCGAAGCATTATTTAATGCACTTCAATTTTTCTGTGCGAGGCTTCTTCAATGAGATATAAGCGAAAAACTGGAAAAGTCCGAAAATTTCGAGTTTTTCTCGCCCCCAAATGTTTTCCCGATAAAAATGTTGTTGGATTCGCTTAGTTTCCCACTATTGGGGTGCCAAGACACCAATTAAAAGTTGGAAACATAAAATCCCACCTTTAATGCCTCCGAAGTCTAGATTCACTTTAGATGAAATCGATGATCATGAATAAATTTCATTACTGTTTATATTTTCACGAGATATTTCATCCGGGCCGAAATTTATGTTAGTATTTAAATGAAAAAAACCGTCAGCTGGCTGTTTGTATATCGGTGGAAAACCCGTCAGATACGCTCAAGAACTCGGGTGGATAGCATAGTTTCTTTACACTCTAACACCAGTGCTTTCCAAACTTTTCGTACCTGCGCCCCCCTCTTTGGAAAAAAAAATTGTTGTGCCCCCCTTAATTTTTCGTTAACCGTTTTTCTGATTAATTTTTTTGACACCTATTCGACTATTTTAGTTTGTATTCGAAAATGATATTTCGGAATCAGCTGCGTGCCCCCCCTGCAAAAGTCTCGCGCCCCACAGTTTGGAATACACTGCTCTACACCTTTTATTGTGCCAGCTGACGGCTTTTACACCGACATAAGGCCCGCTGACAATTTTTAAAATTTTAATAATTATATAAATTCCAGTCGGATTGAAATTATTGAAGCCCAAAAGTTATTACACGTTTTCATGACTAACATCTCTATAAATTTTAAAAAGTTGAAACAACCAAAAGTGAAAAGTTTTTTAGGTATACTTAGAACACAATTAAATTCAGCAAATTATGGTCAGGGATAAAATAGGGTCTGATTTCATTTCTCCAGCCGCGTGATAAAAGATCTGTGGACCTATGAATTGAAAATGGTGAGTACCTATTCATTTAGATTATTACTATTTTGGATTTATAGACCAAGCAAATTAGACTTTTGTCTGGAAATAAATCGTGGAGTTCTGAAAACCGCTTTAATCAATTATTTAGGCCTCTAATAAGAGTAGTTTGAGTATTGCGCCAATTTCCCAGTGGAGCGTATGTCGTAACGTTCGAAAAACCTCGAAATTTTCGGACTACTTTAGGTTTTTCTCGAATAGCTCCTAAACTTAATCAAAAACATTGTTGTATTCAAAAGTGTTCCGCATTAAATTCTGCATCTAAAAAGTATTACCATATTATATTTCGAATAAGTAGTTTTATAGAAATCATACATCGAAATATGGCAAATTTTTACACTTTTCGAAAAAATACATTTTTTCAATAACACATCTATCTTTGGAACTACGAGCGTTAGAATAAACTGTTATTCAAAGAGAGTTGTATACCATCAAATTTTGATAAATACGTAACCCGCCCGCTCTCATCCACAAAGTAAAATCGCACAGTAGATCATCCTATTGAGGATGCTGATCATTTATTCGTAGCTAGTGCTGTTGAAGTTGCTCAGCAGTCCCATGAGTGTGTGGTTATTGTTGAGGAGTAGACCTTCTTGTAATTTTGACTGCTCCAGCCCTTATGTGCACCAAAACTAAAACTACTAAAACCTGGCAAAGCCAAGCAAGACGATAAATTGTCTCTTCTTCCTTGCACTACAAGTTATTCTCTGTTTCGAAAACCAACTTATTTTTCCCTCATGTTTTTAATGTCTTTGTGAGGGACAACTGAAATTCCTCAATTATAATAACAAATGTGGGACTCATAAACTAATAACTAACAATACAACTCATTGCTAAGAACAAAAAATTACATATTATATACGTCCTTATCGAGGCACAGAGACAAGATTAAATGAGGTTTCGGTTAACAATTTTTCAAACATCTCGTACCACAATACATTCAATTGCTTCAAAGAATTTTTATAAAGGGCTGCCATACATTTCTTCTCTGCCTCGTCGACAGTATCGGCATAAGCATTAGATTTTCTAAACAATTCTGCTACTTTCAGCAGGTTTGTGTTGATTCCAGACGTCTTTATTAATTTCATTTTCCCTTTATCGAAAGAGATGACGTAGTGTCGTAGCCATTGAAAGCATGAAAGAATAATTTGTTGTTTTTCGAAACAGATCAAAACTTGTTGTGCAAGGGAGAAAAGACAACATCATCTTGCTTACCTTTGAAAAGCCCTAGTAAAAAATACTTGGTACACATAGAGGCTAGAACAATCAAAATTTTAAGAAGCTCAGCGTCCTCCCCAACAGTTTCCACGAACCCATGAGACTGCTGGGCAAATTCAAAAACACTAGCTCGGATGAAATGATCAGCATCCTCAGCAGGATGAGCTATTGCGTGATTTAACATTGTGGTTTGAAGGAATGGGGTTACGTTTTCATCACAATATGATGGCTTATAACTCTTTTTCTATGACATTCCGTTCTGAAGTTCGTAGTTTCATAGGTATTTTACGTTTCATAGTGAAAAAATGTTTTTTTGAGAAGTGTAATAATTTGCCATATTTGGACGTATGATTTCTTTGAAACTATTTGCTCAAAATGTAATATCGTAATACTTTCTAGGAACAGAATTCATTACGGAACACTTTTGAATTGAACAATGTTTTTGATTAAGTGCTTAGTTTAGAAGCTATTTGAGAAAAACCTAAAATAGTCAGAAAATTTCGAGGTTTTTCGAACGTCACGACATACGCTCCACTGGGAAATTGGCCCAAAACTCAAACTACTTTTATAAGGGGCCTAAATAATTGATTGAAACAGTTTCTCAGACTCCACCAATTATTTCCAGGCACACCATTTTTTAAAGCTAATTTGCTTGGCCTATTATCTATGTTAGAAAAAAACGTTAAAATTTAGGTGAATATGACATAATAGGAATGAATGGACACATACGAGGCAGAGTGCAGATATCTTTGAACAAATGTGCGGGTGTCCAAGTGCTTGTAGCGTCTTAAACAGGTTTGGCGAAATATTTTGAAACAAAGAAAGGAAGACAGTTAACAGTATTTTTGTTGAGTATTCAGAAGTCATAGGTCTCTGTGGGAAGAATGTGACCGCAGTTCAGAAGATTCTGCTCTGCGAAGGTGGATTCGTCGGAATTGTAGATCCTAATCGCTCTGAAGTGTTCAATTGTTTCAATTCTTCTTAAAGATCGACCAAAAATTTCCGCATACATAGTTTAACTGATGAACTACCATTCTCTCAACTGGATTGACTTCATCTTCTTTTTTAGAAAGGAATTGACTTTGGTAGAAATTTTGTAGAAATTTTAATATTGGACTATTTCAGATATTTTTTATTTTTTCATCGATCCTTGGATTGATAATAAAGTTCTCTTCAATGATAAGAGTGAGTTAGCTGTCTTATAGTAACTTTGTGGAAACTTTTGAAAAAAGTGTTCAGAACCAAATGAGAAAATCATTGTACTTACTCAGATTCAAAGTGACATATTCTTGGTTGTTAGCTAAATACAAAAAAAGACATCGAATGGTTTTATGAAAAATAGAACGTTGAGGGTCTCGTCGGAAAATCCACAACTTTGTATTTTGAAGAAGTTTTCAGCAAACTCATAATAGATTATTATCCTTCCTATAGATGAGTCGTTAGAAAATATGTCTAACACTGAAACAACAAACTATAAGAGAGGTTTGTGATTACTTATTCCGAAAATTGTCTTTATAGATCAGCATGACTTTGGGAAAGCTGCTCGGGGTATGCATTGCTCATCTTTTCCATGGATCGAACAATCAGCACACTTATAATACTTAGTAATATACTTAAGTAAACTATAAAAATGACTGATGAAATAAGAGATACTCATTGAAGTAATAGCTAGGAAGTTAGTCTTGATATTTGTAGTGAATATTATCCAACATTACAACATGCAAGTGTCCCATCGTTTTCTTAATCTAGTAGAACAGTCTAGAAAAATTTCAGTTCAACGATCTCACCTTACTTTTAATTCACTGCTCTATATATAGCCAGAAATGTTTCTTCACAAAACTTTTCTGAAAGATTATTTCATTTTTCTGCTCATTTTCCATTTCGATTCTGCAAAAAAATAACCCAGCAAACACGTTAAATCGCCTGACACGTTTGTGGAGTTACATTTTCAAAATGAAATAAAATCTTCATTGTGATGTCGCATATGCGTCCAAATCCTAGTAATTTTGTGATATCGCTTTGTTAACGAAATGTGGAAGAAAAATTATCGACATTTTGACGATGAATAAAGATATCTCAAATGTGATTCCCATGCGATGCGAATATTCGTTCGTATTGTGACTCATAGCCGAAGAGTGTTGAGTTACTCAGTGTTGATATCTCAGGGAAAGCAAAATATGCCAGTTTTGCGTTCAGAAAATGCCAAAAATATGCTCATTCATTTGGGAAAGTGCCAAAAAAATGCTAGTTTTTCATTGATATTTTTTTCTATAGCCATCTCTGAAATATGAAGTTTCTTCGACTCACAACACTTGAATGTGAATGAATATTCCTAGGTCCTGGGTTGAATTTTCATTTTTTTATTGTCAGAACTGTTTTTCTCAAACTTGAATGAATTGGAATATGGTTGTTGTGGTATAGATATATAAAATATGTTATATCTTGATATTCTCAAATGGATATGCACATTACTGGAAACTTCTGGAATTTAAATCTCGGTGATTTAAAATTTGTTACTTCACAAAAACCAATGTTTGACATTTTTCATTTCATGGTTTCTCAGCTCCCAAAAAATATAAGATAAAAAAGTTACGATACAAAGTTTTTTCAAAGCATTTGAAATTTGGTGCTTCAACATATTATGATACACGTAACGGGTGGGACATTGGATTTGAAAATATTTCGAATATTATCGACTCCTCGATTAGAATTGTCCAAGTTTGTTCAGATATTTCCTGTAAATATATCGGTTGTTGCAAGCTCAAAAAAATTTATTGAGGCTATAAAATTCTGCGCGCTTCTCTTGTTCATTTCATTGAAAAGGGTAACAGTGAAAGAAGTACCAAAATCAGTCGGTTCTTGTGCATCTGTTGATTTCGAAATATTAGAAAATGTCCGTCAATAATTTTTTTCCCTTTCGAAGATATGCTATATGCTTAACGCCAAAAATATATGCTATACATGAATCAAATATGCCAAATTTAGCAAAAAAATGCTGAATTTGCAACCCGAATAAGGATTTCTCCGATCTTCAACTGTAGAGAAACTACCGCATCTGGGTTTTATTGCCCCTAATTACATTAGGCCGGGATATTTTTCTCTTGAAATAAGAACCTGGTTTGGACCATGAAATTCGCACTGGTAAGAGGAAAGGAGGGTGTGTTTACGGCTGACAGATTCAACGTATAATAATTTTCAGACTTGAGTTTTTTCTCTTGGATCCATTCCATCATTTTGTGACTAGTGTTCGATTCGAGAAGTTCGCTGTTCGTTCGATCAGATATTCAAATTTTTTGGTTTTCTGCAATTTGAGTCAAAGACGAGGGTCGGTTAGATGTGACTGGTCCTCACTAGACTCCCAATTCTCACTTATGGCTCCACGTGCCATACCCCGGGCAACTGTATCGAACTACAGGCAAAACTAAGTGAGGATAACCAGATATGGTGAAATGATTGGCGTCTGACCCAGAGTGGGCGGCCAACAACAGCGTTTGTTTTCCCACACTGGGCGGCTGCAAAAAACACTCGCCAACACGCCTGGCAAGCGTGGCGTTCAAATGCCAAATATCCTTCCACAACTTACATGAAAATGTCGAAATACAAAACAAAATTACCCCAGGCGAGTAGAACGCAAAGTTCAGAATCGCACCGATGCGTCGGTCCGCCTTATGGATTCTGGGGGGGGGGCAATATTTCGAATGATCCAGAAAGGAAACTATCCATAAGTGAGACGCTACTGATTTTGACTTACAATATTCGTACAATGAGACTGGAAGAACACCTAGAAAACCTGGAGAACGAACTCAAAAATATCAGATGGGACATATTGGGAATAAGTGAAACCAGACGAAAGGGAGAGGACAACGTGACCCTAAAATCTGGTCATATGCTCTTCCAGAGAAATTCTGAAACAAATCGCCATATAGGGGGAGTAGCGATACTAGTGAATAAAGAGATAAAGCATCATGTTACCAAATGCAAAGCCATATCAGACCGGGTCATATATATTATCGTTAAGCTCAAGAAACGCTACAGCATCCAGATAATACAAGCCTATGCACCAACATCCACCTCAGCGGAGGAAGAGGTGGAAATGTTTTATGAAGATCTAAGAACAGTTAAAAATGCAGAAAAAACGAAGTTTAAAATTGTTTTGGGTGACTTTAATGCAAAAATCGGAAAAAAAGCTATGACAGATCCTCCCAATATTGGCAGTTTTGGGCTGGATGTAAGAAATGAGACGGGACAAATGATGCTGGATTTTTTGTGTGGGGAGCAGATGTACTGCATGAACACCTTCTTTGAAAAACCCACAAACAGGAGATGGACATGGAGGAGCCCTGACGGCAGTGTTAAGAACGAAATAAACTATGTGATTACCACAGACAAACATATGTGTATGGATGTTTCAGTTCTTAATCGCTTTAACACCGGTAGCGACCACCGAATCGTCAGATCTAAAATTCAAGTCAACACCAAACTTGAAAGAAAGGAGCTCATTCAGAAAATATGTCGACCAACGAGAAACCAGCTAATGGATAAGATGGATGAGTACAAAATCCAACTCGACCGAACACTACAACCAACGGAGGACCTTAAGAACATGGAACTCAATGAATTGTCCGAAAGAATTGTTGGCAGTATTCAGGGGGCAATCAGAAAAGTGAGTTCCCTAAGAAGACAGAAACACTCAAAATTTAGTCAAAGTACGAACAAACTTCTCGCAGAACGCAGAGCAACTGACAGAGACTCACCAAACTTCAGAGAGCTGGACAAAAGAGTAAAGAAGGAGGTTCGGAAAGACCTAAGAGCCTATAATGTGCAAATTATTCAAGAAGCCATCGAGGATAACATGAATATGAAAGTACTCAGAAGTAAAAAATCAAATGGAAAGTCACTCATCTACAAAATGAAAGACGAGAAAGGAGAGATTGTAACAGATATGGCACAGATTACATGTATCATTCAGACTTTCTATAAGAGACTCTATAGTCAGTTGATACCAAAACCAGAACATCTTGCAGATAATCAGATGATAAAAAATGTGGGCTAGGAGGACATCCCAGAGATATAAGTGTCAGAAGTGAGAGCAGCGTTGAAGCAGATAAAAAACAGAAAAGCGCCAGGAGAAGACCAAATTACAGCGGAAATGCTAAAAACGAATGAGGGGAGTCTGGAGAGGGCACTGGTTATTCTACTCAATGAATGTCTGGAAGAAGGAAAAATTCCTGAGAGATGGAAAAATGCAGATGTCATTATACTCTTCAAAAAAGGTGACCGTACAAACATAGAAAACTACCGACCAATCAGTCTTCTGTCAGTGCTGTATAAATTGTTGACCAACCGCCTTGAAAAGAAATTCGACTTCTATCAACCAGTAGAGCAGGCGGGATTTAGAAAGGGTTATAGTACAATCGCAAACAGTTCGCACGCTAATTGAGAAATGTACAGAATATAACGTCCCACTCCACCTAGCATTCGTCGACTACAAAAAAGCATTCGACTCAATTGAAACATGGGCGGTGATAGATGCAATGGGCAGAGCGAGAATCGACTCGAGATACATAAATATTATGAAAAATATATACGAAGGAGCCACTTTGACAGTCAGAATCAATGAAGACCTTGTAACAGAAAAGGTACCTATTGAAAAAGGTGTTCGTCAGGGTTATGCAATATCTCTAAAATTGATCACTTTGGCCTGGGAGAGTGTTTTCAAAAACATGGATTGGTCCCAGAAAGGCATAAACATCAACGGAAAGTTTTTAAGTCATCTGCGTTTTGCCGATGAAATTGTACTCATGAGTTCCGACGCTAACGAAATCAGAGATATGCTGCTGGAACTGAAGGAAGCATCCCAGGAAGTGGGTCTGGAGATGAATTTACAGAAAACATCAATCATGAGTCCAAATAATATCCAGGTCACAATAAACAACCAAACCCTTCAGGGGGTGGAAGAATACGTGTATCTAGGTCATAACATACGTCTTGAAAAGAATAATCAGACTGCCGAGATAAACAAGAGAATTGGAAAGACATGGGCAGCGTTTTAAAGCTTGGATATATCCTCAAAGAACCGAAAATTCCCAGGAACCTCAAAAGAAAAGTTTTCAACAGTTGTGTGGTGCCAGTCGCAACTTACGGGATGGAGACCGCTACGCTCACAAAGAAAAGCGCAAACCGTATACGAGTAAGCCAAAGAGCGATGGAGCGTGCAATGCTGGGAGATACCTTAAGAGATGGGTTAAGGAATGAGGAGGTCAGGCAAAGAACAAAAGTCGATGACATCGTGAAACAAATAGCTATCAAAAAATGGCGAAGGGTAGGTCATGTTGCCAGAGACAACAACAAATGGACTAAAGA
Organism: Hippodamia convergens; assembly: GCA_038502775.1. Taxonomy (NCBI): domain Eukaryota; kingdom Metazoa; phylum Arthropoda; class Insecta; order Coleoptera; family Coccinellidae; genus Hippodamia; species Hippodamia convergens. Next base: position 66,190,182 of record CM076608.1, read on the forward strand.
TGTCATGCAATGGAGACCGTGGGAACACAAAAAAGGCATAGGCAGACCCCAGACAAGATGGCGAGATGATATACAAAAGATCGCGGGGAAGGACTGGATGCTGGCGGCCCAGAACCGGCAAACATGGAAGCAGTTGGAAGAGGCCTATGTCCAGGAGTGGATGTCTACAGGCTGAAGAAGAAGAAATATTTTGATATTTCATTCTACATATAATTATCGTATGATGAAGTTTTTATATGTGTTGGAGCAGAAATTTTTAATTTAGAAAAAAAAATTTCTCTTCTGAGAATTGTCTTGATTTTTGCCGTTGAATTTTTTTCATTTCATTTGGTTCTGAAGATATTTAAAAATTCCATAAAAGAGGCCAGCGCAGAACCCTTCGAAAAATTTAGTTCCAGTTAACTTGTATGAAATAGTGCTGTACACTCGGCATTGTATCCCAAATTGCTCGATTTTGACTCATTGTGGTACTTCTGGACTTACATACAGGTCGAAATGTTGAAAGGAGTCCGGGGTTCGATTTTTGTGAAAACCATCACTAGAAACCATTTCACGATATCTTTAATTTTTTATAATTTCGATTTATCATCGATTTCAATAATCTGAAATTCAAATTAATGAGAAGTTATTCAACAATATTGAAGAATAGATTGGTATGAAATTCAATGCGACATTCACAAAAACACAATTGAAGAATTCGAATGAAATTAAATTTTGGTTTTTGAGAGAGTTAGTAAACTTGAAAGAAACTAATCCTTTGAATTCTCCACTGGTCTAATTTTTCTAAATTTTATGTGATATCGGTATAGATTTCTCAGTAATTCATATCTTTATATCAATATATTTGGAAAGCCTAGATTTGAACTAATTATTATATCTTTAGTTAAATTGCTATTAAATCTGATCTTATTTCGATTTTTTATGTCTTATATCTAAGACTAATGTTTACCTTATCCAAATTCAGCATTTCTCAGTACAAAATATATGAGGCCGTTGGCGTAACGGCAGCAAAGATTTTGTGGTGAGATGCCTCAGAAGGACTTTCACCGACGAAACTGCCGAACTATGTTCATAGACGAGCCAGAGGTCGAATTATAAAGTTGCTGAAAGTCCCGTTATGAAGATTTTATTCAGTGAGTATTTGATTCGAGGTTTTTTTTAAATTGATTTGAGGTGTAGCCGCGATACTTTAAAACACAACCTTTGCAGTTATTCAAATAATTCTTGTAAATTTGTTGTCCAGAAATTTTTCAATGACTTACGAATCGCGATGGCTCCAATTAATTTAACGCTACAATCGAAGTTTTGTGAAACCGACCTTTAGACCTATACGAAGAAAATTTAAAACGTTGGCAATTATATTTTTATCTTCTCATCAATTAAAATATGTTGAACCAATAAATTGAATAGTTGAACGAAATTGTTCAAATTACTCAAGTTATAAATTATTTTTCCAATCACTTATCGATTGGGGAAAATAAAGGTGCAATACTTCTATAATCAAATATAATTTCTCAAATACTTGAACTTGCTATTCAAAAAAAAAGAATTATTTTAACTGATACTTTCATTCTTTTCAGATGTGGTGAGGAAGAATACAGGCATTTCGAAAAAAGACTTCGAAATATATGTAAAGGAATGGCTGCGACATGCCAGGCAGAGAAAAGAAAGACAGACGAAGAAACTTTCTACGTAATATAAACTCAAACCTATTTTGCATCTTTTTTTGTTTACTTCTTTTCCATTTTTTGTTTTTTATTTTATTCTATCTTAATGTTATTAATCATTATAGTTTTTTTTTGTTCGAATAGATTTTTTCATTATCCTCATGCAGTCAATAATTTAATCTAAATTATATGTAAATTTATCATTGGTAAATTTACTCTTTGCCAGTCAAAAAACGAATGTGAATGGGAGCAAATCTTCTTATCGGACGAAATGAATATTGGAATTGAAAATTTCGAATAACGTCACATATATAAAGTAATAAAATGCAAATTGAATAACAATATTTCACTTGCCTTAAAAACGGTTTAATATTTATCACAAAAAACCTATTAGTCAACGCAATGAGTATAACAAAATAAGCCTCAAATACGATAAGAAATGGCTTCCCATTTGAAGATATCTTTTAGTATCACATCAAAATTCCTATGCGACGTCGAGAAGAAATAAAGAAAAGTGATCTCAAAATTAATTCGCATGATCGTCTCAAATGTGACAAGAAATGGAGTATCATTTGTGACCAGTTTTGCGATCGCATATTCAACTACTCATTGTTCCGAAATGCGTACTTGATGTGGAGGACATTTGGATGCATATGCGAGCGCGTGGAGAGGTAAACAGTACATCGCATAAGAGTAACATTTGCATCGCCGTGTTTGCTGGGAAACGTCATAAAATTCTCTTGAAAATAATTTGCATACTAATGAATGTTCCTCAAATCTCACAGAGATTAGTTGACGATGAGAAAATTCGCGATACAAATTACATATATATTTCATCAACGGATCAATTTACATATCTATACTCTTCAAGTATATTCACAATTCTATCTAACTATAGGTTTTATGGAAAGTTACAAATATAATATCCTCCTCAAAATAAGAAGCACCATTGCTGAAATTAAAATGCCCAGTACTGCATTCCAAACGCCATTCCTGAAAAATATTGAAATTATTTATTCGATCTCATGAAACAGTCCTTTCTTTCATCCTACTAAGCTAATATTATAAATGCAAAAGTTTGTGGAGATTTGAGTATGGATATTTGTTACTCTCTCGGAAAAGAGTAACAAACTCTATCACGTAAAAATTACCGAACGGATTTATACAAAACTTGACATAAATATTTATCAGAATAACACAAGGGTACAATTTATGAAAATTTTGTGTTATTTGACAAAAAAACAACCACAAATTATCAAGCGAGTCGGAAAAATTAATGCCCTGTTAGAGCTATTTAGGCGAACGTTTCTCGGTTCCACAAGACCCTTATAGCTTTTTCGTCGGTTTTCCCAGATTTTCGGCGAGGCGGTGAAACTCAGAAATATCGAAGTAAGGCATCTAAGCAAAAATATTATCAGCTGTAAAACAGTGATACCACACTTCACATTATATCTGAGAGCTAGTGAACCCTCCGAGTAACGGTTTGTCTGTAAGGCTGGAAATTCTTGTAGTGGTAGTTCATAGCATGCGGAGACGGAAATCATCGCTTGACACCCCTATCCCCTGCACGTCATCAACCCCTATATCTTTGAAAGTGTAAACAAAATAAAAAAATAAACTTGTTCCAGTAAGCTTGAAACTTTCATACGATTCTGTTCATTCATTGTAAAGTACAAAAAAATTGACAGGCGATTACGACGAGCAAAAGTACCTGCCAGACGGCTCGAGAAGGGTGTAAAATATGAACAAAAATTAACTTTTTTCTATAAGGCTGAAATTTATAAATGTCTTCGTCTGAGGGAATGAAAAAATAAGTTTTATTATTAATCTTCATCATCATCTGATATGTTATCATTAATTTCATTACACTGTGTCCTAAATTGGTTGAGACTGCACTATATCTCAGCTATTATTGAAAAAAGAGACATGCGGTTTTCGCGACCCTGTGTCACTTTTTTCTGAAACTTTCAAATCCACAAACAGAAATATTCCGACTTTTTTCTGGAATACAAGCGAAAACGAGAATGTGCACTTTTTGAAAATTATTTCTCGAGCCCTGTATAAGAAAGAAAAACTTAAGACTGCTTATAATGATATTTTCACGCAGAAGTCAGTGGCGTAGCTTGAAAATTTTTTCTCAAAGCATTGTTTTCGAGATTGAGTTGGAACGGAATTTATTTCAACGTCAAATTATTTCATTTTTTTTCTGAATACAGCCGATAATCCGGCACCCGATTTTTCCCTTCATGCCGGATTATTGGAAATGCCGGTTTATCGAATTTGTATAGGAAAAGAAAGCTAACTTCATATGATTTTCACCACTATCCAGCTTTCGCAATATTTGACCGCTATTTTGTCCAGGGATACTGTGAAACAAGAGAAAACAAATGCGTGATATCACTATCGAGGTAAGGTCCGGACTGCCGAGCGGGAGAAACTACTCGAACCGCTCGGTAGTCCGGCGTTCAGCTGTATAAAATGCCGGATTATAGAGAGGGTTACCTGAGTCCCAAAGTGCCGGATTACCGAGCGCCGGATTATAGAGAGGGTTACCTGAGTCCCAAAGTGCCGGATTACCGAGCGCCGGATTATCGAGCGCCTACATTGATGTATCACAACCTAACCTTCAATAAATTTCAGTTGAACAAAATATCCCACGCATTTAAACAACATTCATACGCATTTAATCATTACTTTTTCGAAAAGATATGTGACCTAAACCCATTTATTTTATCCCATTTTGAACATAAAATCAAAATATTAACTCAAAAATGGTGCAAACGAAAAAAAAATTTAGTATAAATATTGTAACTTTTTTATTCATGTGTAGAAGAATTCATGTCTTACTTTAAAAAAAAACAAACAGAAATATAATTTTTTCTGATGGTTGACGCTGAAATTTATTGAATTTCAGGTTGTGCTACATCGATGTATTCAGAAAAAAATGAGAAAATTTAAAGTTAAAACATACGATGTGTTCCATTTGACAAATTTTCCAGTTTGTGCTCTATCTCGAAAACATTAATCCGAAAAGTTTAAGCTACACAATTGACTTCTACGTAAAAATATTATTATAAGCATGAATATGAAGAATCAACTTCAATGAAATTGTTCATTGTTGGCGGTTTCTTGTTGGTCCCTGATTATCATCATACTCTCTAAATTTGAAATCATTTTTTAAATGAAATTCGTTGGATATTTACTATCCTCAAGGATTTTCCAGTTTGTGCTCTATCTCAAAAACATTCATCCGAAAAGTTTAAGCTACACAATTGACTTCTACGTAAAAATATTATTATAAGCATGAATATGAAGAATCAACTTCAATGAAATTGTTCATTGTTGGCGGTTTCTTGTTGGTCCCTGATTATCATCTTACTCTCTAAATTTGAAATCATTTTTTAAATGAAATTTGTTGGATATTTACTATCCTCAAGGATACTTTTGATGAAGTTGATTTCATTATTTATTATTTCATTTGTAGATGAAGTTAAATGAGCCTCATCGTTAAGTGTTTTTACAATACCTCATTTGACTGATTAGAATATAAATTTAGATTTCGATTGTTGTGTGTCTTTTTTTCTGAACACACTTGATTTTTCTTTGACATGTTGTGAAAACACGAAAACATCATCGACATAACGTCAGCAAGTCTTTTGGAATTGTACTACAGGCTTTTCATCACAAAAAATTCGTTATCAAGATTTCCTTGACTTTCATTCATATGATAGACAAGTGTGTTCAGAAAAAAGACACAGCCAATCGATATCAAATTAATGTTGAAACGAGTATTGTTAAAGCACTTTGTGATGGGGATCATTCAATTTCATCTATCCAACGAATTTCATACGAATTTCTCTACGCGGAAAGGATTTCTACTACGTAAATAGAGTAAGCGCTTCGAGCGTACACGTGCTACACACGCTACAGATCCCATTTCCGGCGGATTGAGCGGCGAAACTTGTAGCTGCTCGTATACGCCCGCTCGAAGTCGCCTGTAGTGGATGCAGATGCATTGGAATACATTGGTTGGGATTTGTAGCAACTTGCTCGTTTCGCGAGAGCAACAAAACGCTCGAAGACGCTTCCAATGGACTACCGGGCTTATAGATATGTACTTAAGCTTCCGTTCTCAGATATTTGTTTTTAAATACGATGTCATTTAATTGTGCGGCCGTTTTTGATGCTTTGATAGCTTGCCCTCTCATCTCAGATTCTTGGTTCCCAACGCTCGAAATTTCGATGTCCAAGTACCGGAATTTCATCTCCCGATGGATTATCCTGTCATCCACCGCCAAGTTACATCTAAGGGGTGTTTTTGATGTAACCATGCACTGCGTTTTATTTATTAATATATATTTATTTATTATATATATATATATATATATATATATATATATATATATATATTATTATTATTATTTATTAAAAATAAGAGCCGAGACAAAAATCCATAGGGCTCAATGAACATCATATATATCGTCGGTCCAATGCCAAAGTCACGAATATGCTTTTCGCCTACGTGCACTATATCGCGATTATAGTCATGGTATCAATGCCAAAATCTCGAAAGAGTTTGCTTATTCCCCTCTTCTACTTCCAGCCTAGTACCACAAAAAGGAATCTATGTATATAAGAAAACACATACAGTGAAAACTATCTATCTAACGCAGAGGAATTGAAATGTTCCAAATTCTTCTTGAAAGAATTCACACTACCAATGTTCACCATGCTGGTTCCATGCATGAAAAACCCGGTTTGGTAGGATTTTTTCTCTCGCTGCACAATGAAAATTTTGACGATAAAGCTTGAACCGGTGACCTGGTAGACGTTGATCAGAATTGAGTTGATACAAATGTGTTAGGACAACATCAAATAGTCCCCTCAAGGCTCTATATGTTGTTATGAGGTCGCCACGCATTCGACGATCTTCAAAACGTGGTAAATCCATCAGTCCAAGCCGATTTTAATAACTGGGACGATCAGCGGTAAAAGCTGATCTTCTTCTGTGACCCACCTCTGGATATTCTCCAAAGCAATCCTATCTCCAGTCAGTCTCGCACACCAAACAGGACCAGCGTATTCCAGTAGAGGTCGCACATACGTCGTGTACAAGGAGCGAGATGTGCTGATGGAACATTTTCCAAACACTCTCTCCAGCAGATAGCAAATTCTGGAGGCCTCAGAACAAGTAGATTGTATATGATCCTACCAACTGACATCCTCCGTTATTGTGATGCCCATATGAGCGTGACTGGAGCATTACGATAGTGCAATACCATTAATGATGTACCGTTGTCTAGGGTTCCTCCTGTCCACGTGTAAGACAATACATTTTTCAATATTGAGGGGTATTAGCCAGTCCGATCCTTGGGGTACACCACTTAAAACATCTCTTGAAGCAGAAAAAGATTCATCCACACGCACATGGAAGCGACGCCCTGACAAAAAAGCTCCAATCCATAAAAGGAGGCCTCCTCGAACACTGTCGAAAGCTCGAAAATCTAGATAAATGACGTCTATGGGTGAATTGGAATCCAACGCCCTCGTCCAATCGTACATACATCTGAGAAGATTTGTCATGACTGAGGTACAAATCCATGTTAGTTTTCCGGAATTATGTTGTTTTCAGTAGCGAAACTGAGAATCCCAGATGTTATAATACTTTCACATAACTTCGCCGCTTTAGATACTAGACTTATTAGTCTGTAATTAGATGCAGATGTTTCACATTCTTTCTTAAAAGTGGGTATAACCGGTGCGATGAGCCATTCTCTTGGTAAAGTGGAAGTGGCGAAGGAGCGGTCGAAAACCAAAGAAAGGGACATGGGAAGAGTTTAGTTTGAGCACAATTCTTCAGATCATATGGCGATATCACTTCGGCACCAGGAGCAGATGAGCCATTCAAATTCATCAAATGTTTTTCTACATCATCTTCGGAAAAATATATTTTCTCTAGAACTCTTTGTCTTGTCTTGATTTACATCTACTATATTACTGCGAAAACGATAACCTGAAGAAGTAGAAGATTGCCTGTTCCAGCTATTACAACTTCAAAAGGAGATGTATAAATTCAACAACCCTGGCATTCAAAATAAGGCATTAAAATGAAATGAAAATTAAACTGTGGCTACAATCCAGAATTCCGAGAAATGAACCAGAGTCTGAAGATTCCCAACAGCGAACAGTTTCCTTTTTCTCATCGTAAGGACATTTCTGAGGATAGGGGAGTTACATATCCGAGAATGTTGGAAGATCGTCCAAACTGCGACCTGAGCAACTCCTTTCCGAAAATTCAAACTATTTACCGACCTTATAAATGGAATTTTTTGTATTAAATTCATGGTGATATTCTGCTTCTATCTGTAAGCAAATCTGTAGTTTTTCATAAGCTTACAGGAAAATTGCAATTCTGCACGCTTTTCAAAAATCTGTAGCTTACAGAAGGTATATTGTGAGTTCATGTTGAATGGTTTGTTTTTGTCATAAAATATAAAGTACTTCCCTATATTTTACTATCGTAATGAGTTCATTACAGTACTAAAGGACTAAAGGTAGTGCTGTAATGAAGTCATTACAATATTATTTTCAGTTATATTTTTCGTTTTGTGGTTGTCAGTACTGACCTTGGATCCTTCCAATTTTCAAATCAAATCAATTCAAATTCCGTTATCTGTCAAATTTCGTAAATCTCATTCTTCAACCTGTTTTAAAATATACTATCCTATACTCAACTACTTTTGTGATTCACGTTGTCAATTCGGTTGTAAACTTCTCTTTCTCGTTGAAACGAACATATTATTATTATTATTCTGAACAGGGGTCGTTGTGTTCAGCCTCCCGAGAACTTCGACGAACATGAATTCAAATCGAACATTATCAATACTCACGATCAAATATTATAAAGTAGAACATCATATTCTATAATCTTATTATGAAGTAGTTCTGATACGACACTTACAGAAAAAATTCCAGAATTTCATTATTCACGAATCTGTAAATCAGCCACAAACAAATCAATCGTACTGAGCAGATTCGTAGCTAACAATGAAGAAGCAAAATACTGACATTAGTAAGTTCAGACCTAGGTTCCATTGTATTAACGTTTTAACGAAATATAACTTTCAAAAACGCAATCACCGCCTTTATGAAAATAAGTTGTAAGGTATCCTTCCAAACAGGAGCGTTGAGGTTTCAACTTCTTCCAAGGTGCAGGTACTGAAGGATTTGAAGACTTAGGTCTCTCCAAAGAGGCTTCAGATGTCTAGATCCCTCCAAAGAGGTGTCGGAGGCCTAGCTCTCTTAAAACAGGTGCCGGAGGCTTAGCTCTCTCCAAAGATACCGGAGACTTATGGCGGTATTCTGCTTTTTCTCTGTAAGCTACAAATCTGTAGCTTACGATTGATCTGTATCTATGTGGCTGACTTACAGATTCATAAATAATGAAATTCTGGAAGTTTTTCTGTAACTGTCGTATTAGAAGTGTCAATTTTGAACTATTTCGCAATAAGATCATAGAATATAGAATAGAATTTTTTTCTCTGTAAAATTGGACCGTAAGTATTAATTATTGGATAATTGGATATATTTATGTTCAATTTGTGTTCTTTTCAACAAGAAAGAGAAATTTACAACCGAAATGCGAAAATAAAACACAAAAGTATTTGGGTATAGAAAAGTATTTCATATTCTGTGACACAAACAAACCATTCAACATAACCTCACAATATACCTTTCAATATGTTTCCTGTAAGCTACAGATTTATAGAAAACGTCAAGAATCGTAATTTTCCTGTAATCTTATGAAAAGTTACAGATTTGTTTACAGATGAAAGCAGAATACCGCCATTAGCTCTCTTCACAAGATACGGCGACTTAGCTCCCTTCAAAAAAGGCAATCCTAACCATTGCCTAAGTCAAACTGTTTCAATCCAGAATAAGAGAACAAATTATTGCCTTTTCCCATTCGGCGTCCGAACAGCGGAACACAAGAGTCTCGCGTCTAAGGTAGTACGTACAGGAATGACTGCGATCGCGTATCTCCCAGCGTCGCGTTCTCGATCCGAGACGATCCGGAAACTCCCGAGATTTAAACCCGGCAAATTGAAACGTTACAAAGTTGTTATTCCGCTTTGGCTGCATTACCAACTTTTTTTCATTTCTTTCAAATTTTCTGACATTTCTGTCATAAATATTTATAAACCTCCGAACATTATTTGGCCAAGAAATCTGAATGTTGATGTTTTTTAAATTAGCAAATGAATTTGATTTATTCTGAATAATCGGTTTCTTTTCTCCTTTTGTCTTCTTCCATTTCAGATTAAGAATTACGAGTAGATTTGGGAAGAATCTGTTTATCCGAGCCCATCGACGGATAACATGAAGATGATCACACTGATGTCTTTCAAGATTTTCCTGATATTTAATATTTTATGTTATTTTTTTTTTAAGGGAAAACAGGTTTTTTCGGCTGAGGTTTTTTCCCCTGGCTGTATAGTATCGTATGATACTAGTGATGATAGTATCGTATGATTCTATAGTATCATACGAAGAATGTTATGATACCCCGTTCTTTTTTTACCTCACCTTAGGTACTTTTTGTTTCATCATTTATTGTATTATTTTAGCTCTCTCTTTCATAAGAATATATATATATATATATATATATATATATATACCAATGCTTGAGCAAACCTGTCCTGTAGCTACATTACACGTAACCCTTTTTCGCGACTCCAGATCTAATGAATGTGACATGTTCATATAGAATGTTATTGTCGTCTTTAATAAAACTATTTATTTTATTTCAACATATACCTGAAGATGACCCCAATTTTGAAGGCATCGAAACATTTGTAGTATTTTGTACTTATCAACTTATCAAATATAATGTTTGTTCGCCGTAACAGTAGAAACGAAACCGATAATTTTTTTTTGTTAAAAAAATGAAATTTTTACGAGATAATGGTACTGGAAACAATATGTATAAAGACAAAGTATATTATATCATATGTATTTTATGAACAAATACTCACTGGTAATTGGTGTTTGTAGTCATAGGTGCAATATTAATTGAAGTTGTACTCTTAGACCTAATACTTCTCCGCAGTAGTATATTTTCTGATTTACTTGAAAATTCCTCATCTTTCTTGTCAATTTCATCTTCGGCCTGAAATATGAAATCAACTCAAACTTTCATGATAGATGTTGTATTTGATATGATAACATACAGAGTGAGTTTCAAGTATGAAAATGAATCGCATTTTTATAGATTCTGATGGGCAAGGATTCCCTATACCTGAATGCTATCTTTTCGAAGTTAAAGTTACATTTACATTATCTTAGTTGAAATAATACATTAGATGGTCACGCTCGAATGAAGTCCTTTAATTTGAATAATCTTTGAATTTAGGTTAAAGGCATGTCCACATTTAAATAGTGAGAAAAATTATGAATGTTAAATAACATACAATATGGTTATTCATAAAACCATTGCAGAAAGCATACATTTTTTCCATGAAGGAGAATTCAAAATCGAGCAACGAAGTGGCGAGTTTTTGAATGAGTGTTAGAATGAGCATTCTGCAGCGCTAATTTTTTTATAATTTATGGAATATTTTCATGAATATCGTTTAGTGATTATGCATTGAAAACTGTTAGATGGCAGATCTGATTTGTGTTCACATATTTGACAGATAATCAATGAACCTGTGACAGAAGAATTCCCTGTACCGAAATATAATAATGAAATAATATGTAACCATGAAATCTGTGTGGAACTGAGATATTCCTGTAGCATTCATATAGATAGAGGAACTAGCTTTCGCCAGATGCTTCGTCCGCGTAGTGTGTTGAAGTAGCCTTTATCATTGCCTGGGATTCAGGATATTAGTAAACTAGTTTAACAGGGTTGATAGGACTGTTGATGATTGAAACAATTTTCATAACTTTGCCGACGTTTCGTGGATATATTTCCACTTCTTCAGGGCACTGTTAAAATGTAGTGTTTTCTATTTAATGTTGTAATATTGAAAAATCCAAAAATTGGATGAATAGTACAACATAAAAAAAAACCACTAAATTTCAACAGTGCCCTGAAGAAGAGAAAATATATCAACGAAACGTCGGCAAAGTTATAAAATAATAGGATTATTGACTTACTGAAGATTCCACCTTTTTGACCAGTGGGAAAACTGAAAGCAACCACGAGGTTGCCTCGGAGCCTATCTTCATCACGATCCCCTGAGCGCGCGCCGAACGCCTCGACTTCAGTAACTCAATGATCCTTTTATAAACAACTTTCTATGAACTTGTCAGAATTTTTTTTTACCAGTGTTATACAAAAATTGTACTCTTTTATTAATACAAAATTTTGCATAGAACAAAAATGTGGAAAATTTTATACAAATTTGATAATCATTCATTACACCATCCTTCAAAATTTCCACCCACGAACAATTTCATTTCCGATGTTATGAACAAAAAACCTTTATCGCCCCTTTAACCCTTAACAATCACCCCAGAGGGTAGGAAAATTTTATATTTTACCGTCCCATATCAAGAAATTACGCTGTTGCTAATTACTTGAGATTCAGAGGTTTTATTGACTTATGTTTCAAAGACGTTTCAACATTGTCTCAAACTATCAACAGTGCTTCCGAAAGTGTAGATCCACTGAAACAGCGGCCTCTGTATTTCTGTTTAAAAAAAATTAGATGAAGGCCATTAGGTTGCAGATCTTCTTTTTGGCCTCACTCGTGCTTTTGAAGTATTTTCTCCTGAGTTCTTGGAGAGTCTCTTTAACCTGAGTTTTCGCGGTGTTTTCTTGAAATGGATTAGAAGTTTCATTATTGATAGTGAGAATTGGGACATTCTTCTACTTACAAAAAGGAAAAGTTACTGGGGATTCCCCAGGGCTCTGTTCTGGGATCACTATTATTTCTTCACTTCATGAAAAATCTTCTCTACCATATTAGTAGTAATCTAGTTGTTAAATTGGTCATATTTTGAAGAGCTGATTCGTAGGTTTGAGAGTGGGTGTTGCTTAAATGCACTGATACTAAATATTGATGAAACTAGATGTTTATATACAGGATGTCCTACCGGGAGTGCCCATTAGAAGTTTATGGAGAATTAATTATTCGATCAATTTCAAATTTTTTGTGGATATACAGGGTGAGACAGACTGATGGTACAACCCCATTTTTCCCCTTGTTTCTATAGCTATATTTGTGAAATTTGGAACATTGAATATACTCACTAAAGGGCACTTTTTTCATAATTAGAAAAAAATCCAGTTTCCGGTTGTTCCGGAAATGACATCAAATTTGAATTTTCAAATGGGACACCCGGTATATTATTACATTTTTGGAATTTACATAATTTTCTTAATCTAATGATACCTCATGGTTGATATTTCATTAGTCAGAACGCCCATTTTATTTTTCGATCTAGAGAGCCATGAACTCCCTAAAACTATTCCAAATAATCAAAATAATGCTACACTATACATAGTAATTTCGATTTAAAAAGTATGTGGTTCGAAATACGTGCCGAAAAAGTAAACCTAAACCTTTTTTCACTCGAAACTCTGTGTTGTCAAATGGTAGCATAATGGTACTCTGACGTCATTCGAAAGTACAATCGGTGGGGTATCCATCCATATCAACTTTTTTCTCTATAACCAATACGAACACGATAATGGAGTTTAGACAAGTTTAAGTATCTTTTCGGTTCAATCACAATAATTCATCAAGGAAGCTATCGAACACAAACAACAATTTGACGTTACGAATCTCACGGAGATCTAGTCAATATTTCATCCATACGATGGATTATTTGGAATAATTTTAGGGAGTTCATGGCTCTCTAGATCGAAAAATAAAATGAGTGTTCTGACGAATGAAATATCAACTATGGGGAATCATTAGATTATGAAAGTTATGGAGATTCCAAAAATGTAATAATACACCGGGTGTCCCATTTTAAAATCGAAAGTTGATGTCATTTCCGGAAAAACCAGAAGTTGGATTTTTTCTGGTTTTGTCAAAAAGTGCCCTATAGTGAGTATATTCAATGTTCCAAATTTCAAAAATATAGCTACAGAAACAAAGGACAAAATGGGGTTGAACCATAAATATATATATATACATAGATAGGCCCTGTCACTTGTAAACAGAGGCAAAAATGAAGAAAAGATCTCTATGTTTATATGCCCCCCCCCTGTTGTTTATAAACATTAACCGAACTTTGGGATTTCTGTGATTTTCAAGATATTCTTGCCAGTGTTCGTGATCCTACATTTCAAAGTGCCTTGTAGTGATATTGAAGTTCATTTGCCTCAGAAAAATGCCGAAATATTGTAATATTTGCAATACATGTGAAAAACATGATTGTTTACAAACAGCCGAGCAAACAGCAACATTCCAGAGGTGAGTACATTGGCGTCGGTTGATAATGGGTTGTAGGTATTAATTTCGTATTGTATTTATATTCGTTGTTGTTATGCCATACGCAAAATAAATTAGTATTAACTTTTGTATTCATTAGTAGGACCTGAAAATTGGAGTTAATTATTAGTAAAAACCTCGGTAAGAACTATCCCTCTATTTGTATACAGTTTATGACCTCGCGTTCAGGGATTCATGACCCCATGTTGTTATATACTTATATACATTATTAACCTTTTAGGAAAAACATTGAACTCGTGAAAGGACAGAATATATATTTAATGGTTTTTCAGATCTCCTGCTTCCTCAACTACATTAACAGCATCAGAGACGGAGAAAGCTATGATGGATGTCAGTGCTGACTCTCATTTACAGAGGTAACTGTTCTGTTTGTACTGAGAGAGAGTTAGAAAACCTCTTATATATTTTATATTTCATGCAACTCACGTATTGTGAACTAGCATGAGGCTGAGTTTACCTCTATTTTCATACAGTTTATGACCTTGTGTTCATAGGGTCATGACACGTTAACATTATCTTTATCAACTTTCTAGACCAAATAAGGAATATTGACCTTGGGGAAGAACAGAAAATATATTTAAGTAATTTTCAGATCCCCTGCTTCCTCAACAACATTGACAGCATCAGAGACGGAGAAAGCTATGATGGATGTCAGTGCTGACTCTTCTTTACAGAGGTAACTGTTCTTTTTGTACTGAGGGAGAGTTAGAGAGCTACTTATTCATTTTATATTTCATGCAACTCACATATCGTGAACTAGCATGAGGCTGAGTCTACCTCTATTTTCATACAGTTTACGACCTTGCGTTCATTTGTTCATGACACGTTATCATTATATACAATATCAACTTTCTAGGCCAAATAAGGAATATTGAACTTGGGACAGAACAGAACATATATTTTATTCTTTTCTAGATCTCCTCCTACTTCTACAACATTGACAGCATCAGAGACGGAGAAGGCTATCATGAATGTCAGTTCTGACTCTCCTGTACAGAGGTAACTATTCATTGTACTGAAGGGAGGTTTACTGTTATATATAATATTAACTTTTTCGGTTGAATAAGAAATTTCTAACTCAGGAAAGAGCAGAAAATATATTGAATTTTTTTTCAGATCTCCTGCTTCCTCAACTATATTGACAGCATCAGAGACGGAGAAAGCTATGATGGATGTCAGTGCTGAATCTCCTTTGCTGAGGTTACTGTTCTTTTTGTACCGAAGAGGGTAAAAATACATATATTCATTTTATATTTCATGCACAACTCACGTATTGTGAACTGCAATGAGGTTGATTTTTCCTCTATTTTTATACAGACTAATAGTTATTATTAACTATGAGAAATATTGAACTCTTTAATTCTATTTCAGATCTGCTTCTTCTATAACGTTGACAGCATCAGAGGCAGAAAAAGCTATGACTGAAGTCAGCGATGACTCGCCTTTACAGAGGTAACTTTTTTTTTTGTACTGAGGGGGGGGTGTAGAAACACCCTCATTTCTTCAAAATTTATGCACAATTCGCATATTTTGAACTAGAATGAGGCCGATTTTCCTCTATTTTTAAACAGTACAATATGAACTTTTTAGGAAAAATAAGAAATATTGAGGCTGAAGGACTGCGGTCGATGGCCAATAAAGAACAGTTATTATTATTATTAAGAAATGTTGAAGTTGCGAAAAGGCAGATTATATGTTTATTTATTTTTCAGATCTGCTTCGTCTATTACATTAACAGCATCAGAGGCAGAAAAAGCTATGATGGATGTCAGTGCTGACTCTTCTTTACAGAGGTAATTGTTTAATTTGTACTCGAAGAGTAGAAATTCATTCATTTATTTTATATTTTATTCACAACTAACATATTGTGACTTAGCATGGGGCTGATTTTACCTCTATTTGTATGCAGTTAATGACTATGTTCATAGGGTCATGACCATGATATTTTTAAATACAGTATCAACTTTTTAGGTCGAATTAGAAATATTGACCCCAGGAAAGAGTAGAACATTCATCTAATTCTTTTTCAGATCTCCTGCTTCTTCCCTCACATTGACAGCATCAGAGACAGAAAAGGCCATAATGAATGTCAGTTGTAGTTTTTCCTCGAGGGGGTATGTATATATTTCATTAATATTGTATATAATTTGAAATCTACAAATCAGAGATAATTGTATCAAATGAAAGCATATGGAAACAGCTTGTTTCTCCATTATTAAATAATTAAATAATATTTAGAAATAATTTTTTCCAATGAATACAATAGAGATGATTTTCCAAGATATACAAAAACCATTTCAGGAAAAATTCATAAAAAATGTGAACTGAAATATTCATTATTTAATCATTTTAGATCACCTGCATCATCATCCACATCAATAGATTCTTCAGCAATATTCAGATCTCCTGCTTCTGTGTCCAGTGTTATAAGAACGAACAAGAGCCAAAATTCAAATCCAAGGTAATATTTTGAATTATAATAGAATAGAGTTTATTTGCAATAATAATATTGTAATTGAATCAAGAAAACATATTCTACACTTCTTTCTTTCAGAAAACGAAAAAGGCTGAGCTATTTGGGTGATATTACCATAGATGATATGAGACATGGTACAAGAAAGAAGTGTATGAGGATCATCAAAAAGAATGTGGAATTGCAAAAAAAAAGATGCAAAATTTCGTGGCAGAGGGAAAAGAGATTGAGAGACAAAATTACTTCATTAAAATCTCTTCTTAATCACTTGAAAAATAAAAGAATGATTTCTGAAAATGCTGGAAGCATAATCAATGTAAGTATTTTCACAAATAATTCACAAATATTTTATAAAAATAAAAATATTAAAAGGTAAATAAATGTTCATTCAGATTGAATAAATTTACATATCCTGAATACAACTTGAAGTATATATTCTATAATTCATAAATTTTCAGGCCTCAGTACCAGAATCCACGAACAACACATTCATGGAGTTGCTGAAGAAGAAAACAAGAAAATATTCACCTGAGTTGAGGAGATTTGCTCTAACCCTAAGTTTTTATTCGGAAAAGGCTTATGAATATGTGAGGGAAAAATTCAATAAGAATCTACCTCACTCAAGAACGTTGAGAAAGTGGTATGAAACCATAGATGCTTCCCCAGGTTTCTCTAAAGAGGCATTGGAAGCACTAAGGAAGAAATCAGAGGAAGCAGAATCTCAAGGATATAAATTGATGTGCAATATGGTATTCGATGAAATGTCAATTAGGAGACAAGTAGAATGGGATGGAAAAAAATATTATGGCTTTGTTGATCTTGGCACTGGAATGGATTCAGATAATTTGGGGGAAGCAAAGGAGGCTATTGTATTTATGTTGGTTGCTCTGAATCAGCGTTGGAAAATACCAATAGCCTATTTCTTAGTGAATGCCTTAGATAGCAATGAAAAAGCAAATCTTTTAATAAGATGCTTGGAATTCATTCAAGGAACTGGTGTAATTGTAACTTCAGTTACGTTTGATGGTCCACCAACCAACTGGAGTATGGCCAGTAAATTAGGAGCTGATCTATCTGTCACATCCTCAAGAACATATTTCCTGCATCCCATTACTAAACATAAAATATATATATTTCTTGATCCTAGTCACATGATCAAATTGGTGAGGAATTCTTTTGGCAGTAATGGAGTGCTAGAAAACAGTACAGGCCAAAAAATATGTTGGAGCTTCATTGAAAAATTAGTAAACATACAGAAAAATCAGGGTCTAAATATTGCCAATAAATTGAAGAGAATACATTTGTTATGGTACAATGAAAAGATGAAAGTAAAATTAGCTGTTCAAACACTCAGCAATAGTGTTGCAGAGGCACTAAATTTCTTGAATAAAGATCTTAAAATGAAAGATTTTGAAGGATCCGAAAGTACTGCTGAATTCTGCAAAATTTTCAATAACATATTCGATATTTTTAATTCTAGAAATATATTAACAAAAAAACCATTTGAAAAACCTCTTTCACCAGCTGTCGAATCTAAATATTTTGAGTTTCTGGACATGGCCATTAAATATATTTCTGAGTTAAAGATAAATGGAGAGTTATTGATAACAAGCAGGATGAAGACAGGATTCTTGGGTTTAGTTATTTGCATAAAAAGCTTGAAAAGCTTTTACTTAGAATATGTATTGACGTCTAGACAATTGAAATATCTCCTAACGTATAAATTATCTCAGGATCACCTGGAAATTTTTTTCAGCTGTATAAGGAGTAAAAGTGGATTCAACAACAATCCAAGTGCAAAACAGTTGATTTATACGATGAGACGTCTAATAATACATACAGAAATAAGAGGATCTGAAACAGCTAATGCCATCTCACAAGATTCTACTTCCATCTTGCATTGCTCAAGCAGTCAGCTGTTGAAAGATAAACCGAATCAGGAGTTGACTGACTTGGAGGCATTTATCCTTAATGAGGGCTACCTTAATTCAAACATTTGGGACTTGACGGACTATTTAAAGGAAATTGTCAAATATATATCTGGTTTTGTGGTGAAAAAGCTCAAGTCATCTATATCGTGCTCAAAATGTAAAGAATTATTGGAGGATGACCAGATTTATTCCAAACTGCAAATTAGAAAAATGTATGGAAAGTTAACGAAGGCCTCAATGTTTGTGATAAACATTTGCAAACAAGGGGAAAAATCATTCAGGCTCATGAAGTCAAATGCGAATTTGTTTTCAAATGATTACAATGCTGTAAAATTGATGATTATGAAAACAATGATTGATTTGCCTGAAGACACTTTTTTGAATTATGGAGATCACTTCTTTGACGAGGAACCACTCTCGAATCATGGCTATGCACTTGCCAAATTGATACTGCAGGCATATTTCAAAATAAGGATTTATCATGAATTATCTAACAGAATGGATGAAAATTTTGAGAGAGTTAGATCACGTCTGACAAAAACTATACTATTTAAAAATCAATAATTTTTCTGGATTTTTAAATTAATAAATTTCTTTCAAAAGCTCAACTCTTTCTTTTAATGCATCATATCCATTGGCCTTGTTTGAACAATAAACATTTAAGTGAGATTCATATCGTATCTGTTGATATTGTATGTTGATGAAAACATCATGTCTCGTTTCTTATATATTTGTTTCTCATCTCAAAAAGTAAACAATTTGTACGAAAATGAAAGATTTACTAAAATTAAATGTCTTTTAGTATGTAAGTATCAGCTTTTCCTCCGCTCAGATTAGAATATTTTTTATTGAAAACAAATGTACGTCAAAAAATTTTTACATCATTTATCAAGGCTATTCTTGAAAAAGTATTATTCATCTTACACAAGAAAATGTTCCATTACTCTTTAGTTAGCTTCTGAGGGGTTTCAAAGAATCCTAGAAGGCTTGAAAATATACAATAATACAGCTCAAATCAATAAGAAATATTCTTTGAAGACTTCGACTTAGACACACTAAAATAATCCACAAACATTTGTTGAGACGACCTGAAGCCCCCTAATGTGATTCTAATGTTATGCATTTTCTTATATACCAAAAAATATATCTACACAACTTGCCACAGGACCTTAAATCCTAATTAGAAATTATGTTTTTTCTCTAAAATTATCTGAACGAAATTAATTTACTTCAAGAAATGCGAAATCGTATAATTCCAATCATGTTGTTCTTATTCTGTATACCTATGATAAGTTAGATAATGTACAGTTGCTAATAACCATGAGGTGGAACCGATTCATTTCTTGAAAAAATTCCCATTGTTCTCAGTTTATGAAGTTATGTTATATTTATTTCGTTTAAGTACCCCTAAAAAATGCACGACACTGCCGTTTGTTTACATCGACCTGTCAAAATTCAAAACAAAAACAAACTTCGCTTTGTATATCTGATCTTCAATTTCATTCTATTGATATCGCGCTCAGGGCCCATCTATGTAAATATATATATATATATATATATATATCTATGGGTTGAACCATGAGTCTGTGTCACACTGTATAAGCCAAGTAGACCTTCATTTATGATAAATATTCAATTATCAATAACTTCCGCTTTCACCGGAAATGGTATCAACTTTCTTATTTCAAATAGAACACCCTGTATATTATGAGTTTTTTGGATAGATCTTCGAATGCCACATTCATTTTATGAATCATTCCCTATAGCCTTCTAAAGCCGGAATTTGCACACATTGAATATCGGTTAGTAAATATTTCAGGAACTTATTTTCTGATTTCATAGATGTAGAAAAAGCTAAAACAGGAAATTTCTCGCCTTCGCCCGGAATTTATGAGGCAAAAAAATTTGAAATTCTAATAGCCGAAATATAATAACTAAATGAATATCACAATCACCATCAAATTAACGGTTAGCAAAACCTTCAATAGAGAGGGATCGGGAGGATAAATTCAGATGATTTTATTTATTTATTTATTTATTAATATACGGAAAATCCATTTTACATATTAAAAGAAAAAAAAAAGAAAACGACATTTGCAAAAAAAAATGATGAAACAAAAATCAACGAAAATTTTCAAACATTCTAAAATAATTTTTCAATTGAAATATTGAAATGTGGAAAAGATCTAATTCCACCGAATCAGCAGCCCGCAATGCTCTATCGAGAGGACTGTTCATCGAGTAATTGGTTCTGCTGAATTTAATGTGAAATTGTTCCCACGTTCTGAGATTCCTCTGAGGAACATTTAAATTTATCTTTTGTATTAGATATGGACAGTCGACGTAATTGTGCAAAATCTTATATACAAGCATTATATCAAAATTACATCGTCTCGTTTCAAGGGATGTAAGGGATAATTTATCTCGAATGTCCACGTATCGGATGGAATCAGCTGTTAATCCCCATTTGTATCCTAGCCACTTCAAAAATTTGTTCTGAACCCTTTCGACGGCTTGTATATGAACTGCGTAGTGAGGTGACCATATTACACATGAATATTCAACAATGCTTCTCACATGCGCTATATATATATTGTCTTTATGGAAGAGACGTCAAAGTCTTGCATGTGTCTTTTGATGAAGCCAAGCATTTTAAAAGCTCTCGATGAAACATAATTTACATGCTCTGTGAAACTCAAACTTGTATCCATCAAAACTCCGAGATCTCTCACGGTGTTGACCGATTTTAACATACGCCCGTCTACTGAATAATTGAACAGAATCAATTAATTGGTTCGGGAAAATCGAATAGTCTGACATTTAGTAACATTAATTTCCAGCTCATTTTGTACACACCATTCGACAACGTTATCAATATCCTTCTGAAGTAATAAGCAATCATTCAGAGATTTTATAATCCGAAACAATTTCATGTCGTCCGCAAATAGAAGAAAGTAACTAAACTTTATAACAGATTTTATGTCATTGATGAAGCACAAAAATAAGAGTGGTGATAAAGGTGATCCTTGTGGGACTCCTGAGCTCACTTCAATACCCTTGGAAAAACTATCAGAAATCTTGACGAACTGGGTCAACCCAGCCAAACGATCTGAAATCCACTCAAGTAGGGGTAACCCAATGCCCAAAGCTTTGAGCTTGGTGATGAGCAACCAATGGGGCAACCTATTGAAAGCTTTGGCGAAGTCGGTGTATATCGCATTTACCTGTGATTTCTCGCTGAATGCCGATAGGATCAAATCCACGAAACATAGTAGATTTGTTGTTACAGATCTACCGGCAATAAATCCGTGTTGCTCTTCAATGAAAACACGTTTGAGAAATGGTGTTATCTTATTCGAAATTAAAGTGTCTAAAATTTTTGGAATATACGAGATTTTGGTTACGGGTCTATAGTTGCCCATGTCACTAGCATCACCTGACTTGAATATCGGAGTAATATAACTTTGTTTCCATTGACTCGGATATTTACCTGAATTCACCGATAAGTTAAATAAGAAACCCGAGGGACCCGAAATAACATATCTACATTTCTTCAGAAACATTGCGGAAATCTGATCAGGCCCAGTATCGGTCTTCTCTGGTAGTGTGCCGAGAGCATTTAAAATTTCCGTTTCATGAAAACAACAACCGTGAATATCGACAGTGTCATCGTAATAAATTACTCGCGATGCGTCAGATTTTGACTTTTTGTATATTTCAAAAGCATGCTCTAAAGAGTTCGGCAATGCCCGCATCATCGCTCGCCGTTTCATTTCGTAAATACATGGATTTGGGGAACCCTTTTTGGGTTTTTTTATCATTTACAAATTTCCAAAAATATTGGGGGTTTGTGGAAATTTCGAGTTCAATCGATTCAATATAATTCTTATAACATTTATCAGTTTCAACCTTACATTCAGTTCTTAGTCTTGCGAACATTAGGTAATCATCTACACTCCCGGTTTGTTTATATCTTTTATGCATCTTTTTTTCTCAGAAATCAATTTTTTCAGTTAATTGGAAAACCAACATGGAAAAGTAAAAACCTTTTTAACCTTTTCAGGAACATACAGCTTGATTGCGTTCAAAATGATTTCATAAAACTTTTCAGTACAACCCTCTATATCCTGGTATGTTTGCAAAATTGACCAGTCAACCTCACCCAAATGAAATATTAGATTTTCGTAATCGGCGTTCTTGTAATCGTAAAAGGTGTACACTGACTTTGACACCTCCGCAGATGACTCACTGAAAATAGCAAAATATAAGGCGGGATGATGTGAATCGCACGGTGAAATGATATCGTTTGCCTCTTCTAATTTAATAACAGATTGAGGTGCAAATATGAGATCCAGGGCAACATCATTAAAATTTTTCACGTGATTCATCCCAACGTTAACATAGTTGCACTGAGGATTCCCTGGTTAGTAGGTCCTCCGATGCCGACACCCAACATGTCCACGTCGCAATCAGCCCCAGGCACGTTATAGTCTCCACAACAGACCAATATGGAGGAAGGGTACAGCTCCGTGATGTTCTCGAGATCTTCGCAATGTGCCGCATATTGAGAGGCTGCTGTATTCGGTGGAATATATACATTGGAAAACAAATAACACTTCGATGCGACATTGATCATAACAAACACTTGCTCAATGTAAGAACTGCCAAGAAATATTTGACGAGAAGGAAACTGCCTCTTCACGGCTATTAAGACCCCTCCACCCCTTTGTTTTACGCTATTAGATTCGTCTCTATCTTTTCTATATATACTGTACCCGCCGAGACCAAGTTCGGCATTATTAAAACTTGAATTTAACCATGTTTCTGTTAGCAATATCACATCGAAACTAACATTTGACACTGACTTAGCGAATTTGTCCACTTTTGTTCTTAAGCCTCTCATATTTTGATAGTAACAATGTATCTTACAATTATAAATTGAAATTTCAAATTGAAAAAATTGCAGTGGGCTACAATATTGTGTGTAATCTTGATTTAAGCTTAAATAATAATTCATGAACACTGCAAGATTTCCAGATTTAGAGCTCATTATCAGACATATTACCAACGATAAGAGTTTATAATTAGCTGAATAAAACCCATAGTGTGATTCATGTGTTGTTCCCATGTTTCTCTTCATCGGTTTAATAGAAAGAATTCACGTTTGGTTATTCTAGCAAATAAATCAAAGGGCATATTTGATTATCCTCAAATAATTTTGCATGGAAGTCTTTGGGCTGTATTCACAGTTCACCGTTGAGGGCGAGTGTGAGATCGCCCTCAAGTAGCTGACGCCATTTCATAGACTGTACTCACGAGTTGAGTGTGATTTTTACCGCCCTCAACACTCAAGGGAAGTCGCTAGCTCCCTTGAGATGAGTATACGGTTATTTGATATCATCTGACACTCTTCTTTGTCCTATTTTTCACTCCAACTCTCACTCAGGTAAGAAATCTCGGTGTTCGCTCTATGAAATGGCCACAGCGGATGAGTGTTGGCTAGCCCTTACCGAAGTTACCCTTGGACCCTTATCTTGGGGGTTGATTATGAATACGGCTCTAAGACAAGGGCGTCGCTAGAGATTTTTTCTGGGGGGGGGTAAAAAAAATAAGAATATAGTATATTATCATATCTTTCTATGTAATGATTTTATGACTGACTTATTTTGCGAAGGTAAATATTTTCCTGGGGGGGGGGGGGTAATTACCCCCATAACCCCCCCCGTATCGACGCCAGTGCTCTAAGAACCTTTGGCAATATAGGATACGGCTATTGGTAGAAGCTGGTTTGCAGGTTTTGAGCTTCAGTATCGGGATTTATTCATTTGTGTCAGAAGCATCACAGGTTGATAAAAAAAGAATATAATTATAATGTGAAAAACTAAATATTTTTTTGCCCAGAAGCGGGCGACTTCAATTGCATTCGACTTCGTTGCCATAAGGTCCTCCATGCATCAGTTCAATGCGAAATTGGATGTCGGATGAGGCATTCAAGGTGCATAAAGCTGCATAAACTGTTACACATTGCTAAAACATTGAGGAGAACGAGAAAGGAAGGAAACGCAAAAAGGCAACCAATGCAATATACAACATTGCGACATGGCTCACTGCTTGTGTAGCATGCTCTTTATAAAGTGTGTCCTTCAAATAATTGGTATTAAAAGAGTCTTCCGGGCTTATTGGCCGTGGTCCATTAGGAATAATTTCACCTGACGTTTCGCCTACAACTTCGGTAGGCATCTTCAGAGGATTCTCGGTCTAAGGTTGTACCTCGAACGCTGAATTTCTGATACTGTCGCGTTCGAACCGGAAACGTCATCTGCGCGCCGGTTTGTGGCGGGAAAAAGTGGCGCGTCTACGTGCGCGATGCTGATTGGCCCATCGCTCCCGCTTCGTGTCGGCTTGATCTTTGTTTTTTCTAAGGTCGGTAATCAGGCGCTATGCAAGAAAGGAGTCTCTTCTTTTCTATTTATGTTGTTTTTGTGTTTATAAATTTCAATGGCTTCCATGTTCCGCCTGGGATAGTAACTTCTAATATTGGAAATAATCTCCGCTTTTGAGAAATCTAGGTTGTGTCCATCTATTAGCGCATGTTCTGCTAGTGCGGATTTTTCTGTCTGATTCAGTCGACAGCACCGTTCGTGTTCCTTAATTCTAGTATTAATACTCCGCTTTGTTGTGCCAATATAGACTTTGCCGCAGTCACAAGGTATTCTGTAAATACCAGCTTGTGAAAGTGGGTCAACTTTGTCTTTGGTTGTTTTGATCATTTGCCCAAGTTTTTGTGTCGGCTTATAAACAGTCTCGATGTTGTGCCTTTTCAGTATTTTACTAATTCTATCTGTGACCTTGGGGATGTATGGTAAGATGGCTCTTCCGTTAGGTGTAATTTGTGATGTGTTATCATCACGGGTGGAAATTTTTGTTCTTATTGCCCTCTGAATTTCTTTGGTATTATAGCCATTGGCGATGAATGCATTCTGTAAATGTTCAAGTTCATCCTCCAGAAATTCCGGCTCGCATAATCGTCGGGCTCTTTCTACGAGTGTTTTGATAACTCCTCGTTTCTGTTTGGGGTGATGATTAGACTCCTTATGTAGATATCTGTCAGTGTGGGTTGGTTTTCTATAAACCCTGTGTCCTAGTTTCCCATTAGGCTTTCTAGTTACCAAGACGTCTAGAAATGGTAGTGCACCATCCTTTTCAACTTTCATTGTGAATTGAATATTTGGGTGCCTACTGTTGAGATTGGTTAAGAAAGCTTGCAATTCTTCATCTCCGTGACCCCAAATGACGAAAGTATCGTCTACATAACGTAGTCACGTAGATGGTTTTTTCGATGTCGATTCGATGGCACTTTGTTCGAATTTTTCCATGAAGAAATTCGCAATTGCAGGACTTAGAGGGTTTTCCATGGCGACACCGTCTATTTGTTCATAGAACTCGCCTTTCCATTGAAAGTAGCTGGATGTTAGGCAAAGTTCAAAGAGCTTTGCTATGTCATTCGGGAATATCTCCGAAACGTAGTTTAGCGATTCTCTGATGGGAACTAATGTGAACAGAGACACAACATCAAAACTAACGAGTCGGTCATTTGGTCCCAACTGGATGTTCTGCAGACACTCTACTCACTTTGTAGAAAAGCTGCAGAACATCCAGTTGGGACCAAATGACCGACTCGTTAGTTTTGATGTTGTGTCTCTGTTCACATTAGTTCCCATCAGAGAATCGCTAAACTACGTTTCGGAGATATTCCCGAATGACATAGCAAAGCTCTTTGAACTTTGCCTAACATCCAGCTACTTTCAGTGGAAAGGCGAGTTCTATGAACAAATAGACGGTGTCGCCATGGGAAACCCTCTAAGTCCTGCAATTGCGAATTTCTTCATGGAAAAATTCGAACAAAGTGCCATCGAATCGACATCGAAGAAATCATCTACGTGGCTACGTTGTAACGTTCGAATTCTCGCGGGATTTTGGAGTTTGGAAGTCAGAGTTCGAGCGCATTCATTGTGCGCCGTAAACATTGAATTTTTTGTCACCTCTCCTTTCCATGCGTTTTGAAAACCGGAATCAATCTGAATTTGGTGACTGAGAGAGAAATTACTAAGCGTTGAAGCGAACCGTAAAGGGATTTTAAATTTCTACTCTCGTTTGAATTACTCAAGTTTTTTCTTGTATAACTTGATTAATACTCTTAAGAAGAGGATTTTTAGTCATTCAAATATATTAAACCCCTTTAACATCAAGGGTAAGTTGAAGTTTTTGTGAAAGGAGAGTCGACAAGAATTTGTAATGTTTCAGGGTTTTTTTTTTTTCTTCCATTTATTACGGCGAGAACGCCGTATCCTTATTGATGTTCACTCAGGAGTGATAACTGGATCCTGTTCATTGTTTAGCCTATATTTTATAAGAACATTAGAGAGAGGATAAGTACCCCAAGTGGGATTATTTGTATATAATCTTCACAGCAACAATTAATATTTAGATTGAGATATAGGACATACCAAGCTAGTTAGTTTAAGGTAGTAATAAGTCAATAAGAAATCTAGAGAATAGATAGGAAAGAAAGCTTGTGAATACTAAAATTAATATAGGTTTAGATAATTCTTCTATTTTGAATAACCTCCTCCCTGGTTCACATTTTCATTAGGAAAGAAAGAAGTCCACTTCAGATTTGGTAATTTCATAAACTAGAAGGTGATCAGGCATTTAAATTACCTGGCGCCCATTCATTTAAATTAATTGAGAGTTAATTTCATATCGAGGGTAAAGAACCCCTTGTGAGCTAGCTGGTCACCCTTTTGTTAACGGGCGATTCTTTTTTTTTCCATTTTCTTATTTAATACACCCGTTACAAATTTGGCGCCCAACGTGGGGCCCTCTTTAATTCAGATTTTCGAATAGAATTAGAAATTCTGTGAACCTGGGAGTTTTTTTCATTCGATTCTAATTTTCAAAAAGGTACATTTAAGAGTTGGAATATTTGATTTCATATTTTTATTTTATATAGAAATTGTATAGATTCAAAGACTTGAAATATTTTGCTAGTTTTAAATTGTATGTTAGATTTAATACGAATCGTTCGAACTCTGACGTATACGATAGGCGAGATAATTTCTTTCGCTTCTTTTTTGGCGCCCCATATGATAACTTTGTTTATAGCAGTACCGATTTGAGATTTTGTTTCGTAGTTAGAAATTCATATTAAAATGAGTTCTCTCAAATTTGAAATTAATAGACTTTCATCGACTGAACTTAAATATTTGTTGGCAATTAGGGGAGTGACTGATGTGGGAACGGTTAAGTTGATGAGAGAGACTTTGCGTAACCTTTTAAAATTGGAAAAGAAATCCGATTTCTCATTTGATTATCCTGATCATCCATTCTTATTTGAAACAGATAAAGCTGAGTTGAACAAAACGCTTGTTGAAATTGATACGATATTGAATGATTTCGATGGTTCAGACGTTTCTGTTCAGAGGAAGATTGTCACTAAAATAAATTTCTGTTTGGAAAGATTTAATAGAGCGAAACCAATCACAAATGAGGATAATAAAGACAAATCTGCCCTGCTCGTGGATATTCTCTCTAAACAAACTGCCTTGAACAGGAAGATTAAGCAGCACAACCGATCACTTTTATTATCGGAAAATGTCTTAGATTTCGGTATGTCTCAGATCGCAATCTCGAGTAGCAATTCGGAAATTTCTTCATCTGATTCGGAAGCTGATTGTGATATTGCTGTCGGGAATGCTTCACATTCCTCTGATGTGCCTAATTCTCCTAAAGTAAAGAAAATACCGGTTTCTCAGTGGAACTTGAAATTTTCCGGAGAAAGAGATTCTCTCTCCTTGAGTGCATTCTTAGAACGTGTCGAGGATTTAAGAGTGGCAAGAAATGCTACTCAAGATGATTTGTTTAATTCCGCCATAGATTTGTTTTCGGGAAGGGCACTTGTATGGTACCGAGCCGCTAGAGGTCGCGTTAAAAATTGGTCTTCTCTGGTTGCATCATTACGCGAAGAGTTTCAGCCCTCCGATTACAATGATCGCCTTTTTGATGAAATAAAAAGACGAACACAGTCACCTGACGAAACTATCGGCATGTATATAGCGGTAATGACGAATTTATTCAACCGTCTCACTGTTCCCGTAGCGGAGCCACTACGCCTTAAAATTTTGTTGAAAAATATAGCTCCATTTTACCAAACTCAATTAGGTCTAATGGAAATGAGATCAATTGAAGAACTTCTGAAATATGGTAGGATGCTGGAATCTTGCAAATCTTCTGTCGAATCTTTCAAACCTCCCCCGTCGAGGAGGGTTACAAATTTATTAGAGCCGGATTTAGCCGCTGTAGAGGTGGGATCCTCAGAAACTTGCTCGGCGGGTCCCCCAATAAATGAAGTAAGTTCCGTAGGTCTTGAAATCAAGTGTTTCAACTGTGGTCAGCGTGGTCACAAGGTCAACGTATGTAAGGAACCAAAAAGGAAAAGATGTTATAGATGTAACAAACCGAATTACACAGTTTTAACTTGTCCATCGTGTTCAAAAAATACATCTCGGTATTCGGGAAACTCAGGTCGGGAGCACTAGGTGGTCGACTGGATGTTCCTGCCTCGGATAAGACCTCTAAAATTGAAGAATTTTCTCCAGTTTTAAATTATATATTGGAAAGTGTAGGTCAAGACGAACGGCCCTATTTGCGGGTTTCCATTTACGACATTAAGTTATTGGGCTTATTAGATTCAGGTGCATCTTCCACTATTGTAGGAGGCCCTGGTTGGGATATATTAAAAAAACTCAACTTATCACTTCGTCCAGCTTCGCGATCACATTGTACGGTTGCTAATGGCGATCAGTGTTCAATACTTGGTTGCATTTCGGTTCCTATTGAAGTTTGCGAGCGAATAGCATTGATTGATGTTTTAGTTGTGCCCTCTTTGTCTCATAATCTTATTCTCGGAGCTGACTTTTGGCGGAAAATCGGTATAGTCCCTAATCTTAGATCGAAGGAGTGGAATTTTTCATCGGATGTGTCTTCGATAGATGAAACGACACAAACAGAATTGACCGAAGAACAGCGTACACAATTGAAGGAATTATTGGAGACGGTATTCAATAAAGATCCTTCAAAAATAGGCCTTACGAATCTCGTTCAGCATAATATTAAACTAATCGACGATACCCCGATTAAACAAAGATATTATCCAGTTTCACCCCCCATTCAGAAGCAAATTAATGAAGAATTAGATCGTATGCTTGAAGACGATATTGTTGAACCTTCGGATAGCCCGTGGTCGTCACCAATCATTTTAGTCAAGAAGTCGGACGGCACCTATAGATTTTGTGTCGACTATCGACGTTTGAATCGTGTTACTGTAAAAGATGCTTATCCTTTACCGCGAATAACCTCAATTTTAGACAAATTGCGTGGAGCAAACTATTTATCTACTATAGATATTAAGAGTGCATTTTGGAACATCTTCAAAGAAATATACTGCTTTTACGGTTCCAGGTAGGGGTCTATTTCATTTTAAAAGACTTCCATTCGGACTTTGCAATAGTCCAGCTACATGGCAACGTTTCATAGATAATATTATAACAGGGGAACTCACGGAATTTGCTTTTCCTTATCTTGACGATCTAGTCGTGGTTAGCGAAACTTTTGAAAATCACATAAGAATCTTACGCTTGATCTTGAATAAACTTTTGGACGCGGGATTGTCATTAAATCTTTCAAAATGTGAGTTTTGTAGACCGGAGATAAATTATCTGGGCTATGTAGTTGATAGAAATGGTCTTAGAGCTGATCCCCAAAAAGTTTTACCTATAGTAAATATATCACGACCCACTTCTGCAAAGAAAATCCGTAGTTTTATGGGCATGGTCAGTTGGTACCGACGATTCCTACCCAATTTCGCTCATATTTCCGCCCCTCTGAATAGGCTTTTGAGGAAAAACCAGCCTTTTGTATGGAGTCAAGATTGTGAAAATGCCTTCAATAATATAAAGCAGGCTCTTATCTCTGCACCGATTTTAGCTTGTCCAAATTTTGACATTCCTTTTGTTGTTCAGTGTGATGCTTCGGGTTTCGGTTTGGGAGGCATACTCACACAGAAATATCCCGAAGGAGATAAAGTTGTAGCTTACGCTAGTAGGTCCCTAACAAGTAACGAGCGTGTTTATACCACAACAGAGCTTGAATGTTTGGCGGTTCTCTTTAGTCTTGAAAAATTTCGTCCATATATCGAAGGTTCTAGAGTAACTGTTATAACAGACCATAGCAGCCTTTTATGGTTGCATAATTTAAAAGATCCTCGCGGTCGTCTAGCGAGATGGGCTGTGGCCTTAACGCAATATGATTTTGATATTGTTCATCGCCCCGGGAAAGAAAATGTTGTTCCGGACTTTTTGAGTAGGTCGGTGGATGGAATTTGTGTATTGGATGACAGTGCGGACAATTCGCGTTCTGTTGATAAGTGGTATGCAGGAATGGTATCTAAGGTTAAAGGCGCTCCTAAAAAGTATAGCAATTGGAAGGTTGTCGATGATCTTCTTTATAAGTATTGTAAGTTGGAATATCCTGATTTGGTTTATGACGAACAAGAATATTGGAAAAAAGTTGTTCCAAAACCGGATCGGAAAAAAATTATTTCCTCCCATCATGATGACGTCAAATCTGGTCATCTTGGAGTGAATAAAACGGTGGGTAAAATTTTGAAAAATTTTTACTGGCCTAAGATGAAGGCTGACGTTTCTTCCTACATTAGATCATGTTCGGTTTGTAGCCGGTATAAAACTGTTCAAAAGGCTCCTGCAGGTTTCATGACGACAAGGAGTTACGTGAACAAGCCTTGGGAACTGATTTCCGCCGATATCATTGGACCGCTACCCAGATCTTCTCGAGGTTACAAATTCATTTTCGTAGTTTGCGATTATTTTTCGAAATTCCCCTTACTTTTCCCCTTAAGATCTACAACTTCGGATAAGATCATTGATTGTTTGGAAGATCATGTATTCATGATGTTTGGTGTTCCGAAATTTTTAGTGTTGGATAATGGTCCTCAATTCAGAAGCAATAAGTTTCGCCAATTCGCGTCTTCATATGGCGTTGAAATAAAGTTCACTGCGCATTATCACCCCCAGGCTAATCACACCGAAAGTGTTAATAAAGTTATAAAAAATATTATATCCTGCTACGTGAATGAAAATCATAGAAATTGGGATAAATATCTCCAAAAGGCTGCCTGTGCGATTCGCTCATCACCTCATGATACTATAAAGCATTCTCCCTACTTTGTTAATTTCGGCGCAGAAATGCACTTGAGCGGGGAAAGTCATTGTGTCACCTCTGGTGAAACTCCAGATGTGAGAGTTCCCGAAAAATTACCGTCCAGGGTTGAAGGATTCCGAAAATTATATGGGGATATAAGACGTTATATGGATAGGGCTTATATACATCGCTCGAAGTATTACAACTTAAGAAGACGTGACGTAACTTATTCTGTAGGGCAGTACGTCTATCGGAAGAATTATGTGCTGTCGGATGCTATGCGGTGTTACACAGCTAAATTTGCACCCAAGTACCTTGGTCCGTTC
Organism: Hippodamia convergens; assembly: GCA_038502775.1. Classification (NCBI taxonomy): domain Eukaryota; kingdom Metazoa; phylum Arthropoda; class Insecta; order Coleoptera; family Coccinellidae; genus Hippodamia; species Hippodamia convergens. The sequence continues at coordinate 66,222,327 of CM076608.1, forward strand.
AAGATCAGAAAAAATTCAGATGATGGTTATCAAGGTATTGGAATGTTAAAGATCTCAAACCGGCTGTTGAGGCTTCGGAGGATACGTAAATGACTCTTCTAGATATTTCGTATAATCGCGTTCTGTTCTCTTATCCAAATTTTAAGAGTTTTTCCAGTAATTCTTTTTTTTTAGCAAGTGGGGGGTTGTAACGTTCGAATTCTCGCGGGATTTTGGAGTTTGGAAGTCAGAGTTCGAGCGCATTCATTGTGCGCCGTAAACATTGAATTTTTTGTCACCTCTCCTTTCCATGCGTTTTGAAAACCGGAATCAATCTGAATTTGGTGACTGAGAGAGAAATTACTAAGCGTTGAAGCGAACCGTAAAGGGATTTTAAATTTCTACTCTCGTTTGAATTACTCAAGTTTTTTCTTGTATAACTTGATTAATACTCTTAAGAAGAGGATTTTTAGTCATTCAAATATATTAAACCCCTTTAACATCAAGGGTAAGTTGAAGTTTTTGTGAAAGGAGAGTCGACAAGAATTTGTAATGTTTCAGGGTTTTTTTTTTTTCTTCCATTTATTACGGCGAGAACGCCGTATCCTTATTGATGTTCACTCAGGAGTGATAACTGGATCCTGTTCATTGTTTAGCCTATATTTTATAAGAACATTAGAGAGAGGATAAGTACCCCAAGTGGGATTATTTGTATATAATCTTCACAGCAACAATTAATATTTAGATTGAGATATAGGACATACCAAGCTAGTTAGTTTAAGGTAGTAATAAGTCAATAAGAAATCTAGAGAATAGATAGGAAAGAAAGCTTGTGAATACTAAAATTAATATAGGTTTAGATAATTCTTCTATTTTGAATAACCTCCTCCCTGGTTCACATTTTCATTAGGAAAGAAAGAAGTCCACTTCAGATTTGGTAATTTCATAAACTAGAAGGTGATCAGGCATTTAAATTACCTGGCGCCCATTCATTTAAATTAATTGAGAGTTAATTTCATATCGAGGGTAAAGAACCCCTTGTGAGCTAGCTGGTCACCCTTTTGTTAACGGGCGATTCTTTTTTTTCCATTTTCTTATTTAATACACCCGTTACAACGTTATGTAGACGATACTTTCGTCATTTGGGGTCACGGAGATGAAGAATTGCAAGCTTTCTTAACCAATCTCAACAGTAGGCACCCAAATATTCAATTCACAATGAAAGTTGAAAAGGATGGTGCACTACCATTTCTAGACGTCTAGAAAGAGCCCGACGCTTATGCGAGCCGGAATTTCTGGAGGATGAACTTGAACATTTACAGAATGCATTCATCGCCAATGGCTATAATACCAAAGAAATTCAGAGGGCAATAAGAACAAAAACTTCCACCCGTGATGATAACACATCACAAATTACACCTAACGGAAGAGCCATCTTACCATACATCCCCAAGGTCACAGATAGAATTAGTAAAATACTGAAAAGGCACAACATCGAGACTGTTTATAAGCCGACACAAAAACTTGGGCAAATGATCAAAACAACCAAAGACAAAGTTGACCCACTTTCACAAGCTGGTATTTACAGAATACCTTGTGACTGCGGCAAAGTCTATATTGGCACAACAAAGCGGAGTATTAATACTAGAAATAAGGAACACGAACGGTGCTGTCGACTGAATCAGACAGAAAAATCCGCACTAGCAGAACATGCGCTAATAGATGGACACAACATAGATTTCTCAAAAGCGGAGATTATTTCCAATATTAGAAGTTACTATCCCAGGCTGAACATGGAAGCCATTGAAATTTATAAACACAAAAACAACATAAATAGAAAAGAAGAGACCCCTTTCTTGCATAGCGCCTGATTACCGACCTTAGAAAAAACAGAGATCAAGCCGACACGAAGCGGGAGCGATGGGCCAATCAGCATCGCGCACGTAGACGCGCCACTTTTTCTCGCCATAAACCGGCGCGCAGATGACGTTTCCGGTTCGAACGCGCCAGTGTCAGAAATTCAGCGTTCGAGGTACAACCTTAGACCGAGAATCCTCTGAAGATGCCTACCGAAGTTGTAGGCGAAACGTTAGGTGAAATTATTCCTAATGGACCACGGCCAATAAGCCCGGAAGACTCTTTTCATACCAGTATATCCGGTCGTGAAAGCCTTAAACTATTCTTCAAATAATTTGTAATAATACCTAAACGTGAAATCTTCCACTAGAAAGAGGTTGGGTTACTAAACCCAATGAACAGAAATGAGACAACCCAGAGATCATACTATTGTATTTATTTAGTTAATCACATACTATTTTCGTTGGTAAAATCAAACATCCCCTGAAAAAAAAAATTAATTTGACAAGTGGATAAAACGATATTCATTCATTTGTAGGTAGCTACCTGAATACATCATTAATTCATTGATTACCTGTAGTGTTCTCGTGAAGCATCCACATAAATTAAAAACACGAATACGTGATTTATAGGCTTTATTGGAAATCGCATACAAATTAACACCTCAAATACCAGAATAAGACTGGTTGCATTTTCATATGATTCAAGATAATTTTATTCCTCTTATGATGTTAACATATGTTGGATTCTGAATATGCAGCAATTTCTCCCACGCAATTATAATTTTACATAAAATAGGAATTTAAAGAAAAATAAGATGTTGAAATGATGCAATCTTGAACTTGTAACATATGAATTACAAATAAGTAAAAATTCTAACATATTTAAACATAAAAGTCATACATTCGTGAGTAATACAATCTTAAATACATCATGTATTCAATTTATAATTACCTCTACAATAAATCACTTCAATAAATTATTGTTCAATAATTGAGTACTGTTTTTATCATAATCATTACAGTAATCACTGAATTTGAGCAGATGCCATTTATGAATTAAACCAGGTTATGTTTTGACACGGAAAATTACTAGACATAGTGTTTAAAAATATACCCAGTACATAAATTGCGCGATATATGTGAACTTTACCAAAGTTCTAACCAATCTAACCGATACCCCGTCTTCTGCCTAGAACCGTTGTACTCCAGTTAATAGTTTGAAAGGGGTTACAGTCCACTGCGACCTTATGAACTATTGTGCCCCCTGACAACGTTGTGCTGTAAGTTATTATTATATTTAGATAAGTTTTCGTGGGAGTGGAATCTGTTAATTTTTGGAAGAAGACGCTAAGTCATTCCTTCGAGCGACGTTTCGCAACTTTATTGTTGCTTCTTCAAAACTCTATAAAATAACACATGGATAAGTAAAAATAACATAAAAATTGCAACATTAATACCTCGGAAGCGGCTAACGTCCGTCAACTTTCCATTTGAAATTCATAAATATTGGATACTCAAAGAATGTTCGCACAGGTCAGCGGATTGCTAAGTCATATGATGGAATAAATAAATATCATTTACGTGTTTCGCTGCCGTACAGATGTGTGTAAACTAGTTATTCGAATGTACTAGAATGACGGGACGCTCCCACCCGCACAAACACTGACACAACCGAGTCGTATAAATAAAACAAACATATATCACAAATGAGCAATACCTTGTAAAATAATTGACATGAACAAATTGCAATTAAATTATACTATTTAAATTCTATGCCGGTAAAATAAATTCAAGATATTATGGTAGATGGTATTCAAACCCAAACAGTCCGTTCTCAGATTCACATTGTTCGTTAATTGAATTTGTATCATCTCCCCTATATTGCGCTTGAACCAATTGGATTCTCTATTCACAATTGTTGTCTTCTCAAATTTAAAATCATGACCTGTGTCAAAGTGGAGCAGGGCTAATGCTGTTTTGTTTGTTTTGGCCTGATTGTGATTTTTACAATCGTTTTCGTGTTGTCCTATCCTCAGCTTTAAATACTGTTTCGTCTGTCCTATGTATGATTTACCACACGAACAGGGTACTCTGTAGATAACATTTGACAGGTTGTTCAACGGTGTTGGGTCTTTCAACCGTGTTAACAGACAATTGGTGGTTTTCACACTGTAGTACGCTAGCTTGGTGTTGTGATTGAGAGCACTATTAATGGCAGGTGAACGACCCTGTACGAAAGGAAATCTGAAGTATCGGCCATCCGAAGAAGTCTCCTGCACACTCACACGACTTTGATTCATGAAAAACGAGCGTATGCATCGGTTTACGAAATTTCTCGGGTAGTTATTTTTCTTCAAGATGGCTTTCGTAAATCGATGCATACGCTCGTTTTTCATTAATCAAAGTCGTGTGAGTGTGCAGGAGACTTCTTCGGATGGCCGATACTTCAGATTTCCTTTCGTACAGGGTCTTTCACCTGCCATTAATAGTGCTCTCAATCACAACACCAAGCTAGCGTACTACAGTGTGAAAACCACCAATTGTCTGTTCACACGGTTGAAAGACCCAACACCGTTCAACAACCTGTCAAATGTTATCTACAGAGTACCCTGTGTGGTAAACCATGGGAATTATTGAACTTTCAGTTCACATAGTTGAAAAGGAGCGTAAATACAATGTTGCTCACGGGATTTTCAGAGAGTTGATATTCGATCCTCAATGACTTAGACGTCTGGAGATAAACGAATAATTTCCTGTCGGAGTCTGTGAAATGAAATATTCTCAAAACCTTTTATCAGTTATTGTAAATATCCGTACGAACTGAGCTCCACTTTGGGATCCCAGCAGAAAATTCGTGAGAAGGAAAAATCTTTGCTGAATTGCAAAATTGAGTATTTGGTCATTGCCAAGGCACGCCTAATTTGGAGGAGAGGAAATTTTCTGATATCTGATTGGTACTACTCAAAAAGGTTAGGTGAGGGGGAACCACCCACCAGAGGTGGAAGCACATTAGTTTCCAAAGGGAGAAGTCAGTAGACCTGGGGACGACGGTTCCGTGAGGTTTTCCAGGTTGCTCCGCGGAAGGTCGGAAAAGTCATCCTTAGATGACTCGGGGAACGTTAAAGTTCTAGTTTTGGTAATAGGGAAATATTAGGTAGTTTCCAAAGGGAGAAGTCAGTGCATCTAGGGACTCCGGTCGCGAAAGATATCCTTAGATTACTCGGAAGACGGAGAAGCCGTCGGGAATCGGTAAAGTTCGAATTTTGGTACTTGGGAACTATCAGGTCGTTTCGAAGGGTGAAACGGTTTGAGTTGGTACGTTACGGGAACAAGGTAAAGGTTTATTACGTAGTTGACGGAAATACTCGGTAGCTTCGAGAAAGGGAAACCGAAGTAGTAGTTGTTTGTAAAAAGGGGAATTTTACGTTTTGTTCATTTAGGATATTCGAGTCGGGAAACGCGATCGGTAATTAGGTTAAAGTTTCACGAAAACGGGAGTGAATCGTACCAGGAGTGATTTATTTCAGGAAACTTGGATTACATACCAGCGAGGGAGATCAAAAGGTCAGAATTTTCTAATTTTATTTGATGAGAATAGTCGAGTCCAAAAGTCTTGCCATCTTTCATCTCCTATCAGCTCACAGTGTAATTTCGTAGTATTATGTTATGTTGAAATCAGGGTAATTAAGTAACTTAGAGAATAAGAAAACGTATACTTTCTTTATGAAAATTTTACTTATATAGTCTGAGGTGCAGACGTAGGAATTAATTTGTTACTTCAGTAAATTTTTGTAGGTATTTTGGGGAAATAGATGTTTTTGTTAAGTTATTTCAGTGGTTTTAATAATTCCTTATAATCAGAATTCTCTCTAAGAAGAAAAATAACACCAAGACCTTCTCATTTCTGCAGAAGGCCGGACCTACCCTCTCTCCGAAGTGGAGAGAGCCTAAATTTTGTTGTTAGGTTGACAATGAAGCCGCTCTCATTTGTCAACCCTCTTAACATCTAGACACTGCCTTATGAACAAAGTCACTTTTATACAAAAAGGACAATGATCATATAGGGGTGCGTATTACACCTGTTCGTGTGGTAAATCATACATAGGACAGACGAAACAGTATTTAAAGCTGAGGATAGGACAACACAAAAACGATTGTAAAAATCACAATCAAGCCAAAACAAACAAAACAGCATTAGCCCTGCACCACTTTGACACAGGTCATGATTTTAAATTTGAGGAGACAACAATTGTGGATAGAGAATCCAATTGGTTCAAGCGCAATATAGGGGAGATGATACAAATTCAATTAACGAACAATGTGAATCTGAGAACGGACTGTTTGGGTTTGAGTACCATCTACCATAATATCTTGAATTTATTTTACCGGCATAGAATTTAAATAGTATAATTTAATTGCAATTTTTTCATGTCAATTATTTCACAAGGTATTGCTCATTTGTGATATATGTTTGTTTTATTTATACGACTCGGTTGTGTCAGTGTTTGTGCGGGTGGGAGCGTCCCGTCATTCTAGTACATTCGAATAACTAGTTTACACACATCTGTACGGCAGCGAAACACGTAAATGATATTTTTTTATTCCATCATATGACTTAGCAATCCGCTGACCTGTGCGAACATTCTTTGAGTATCCAATATTTATGAATTTCAAATGGAAAGTTGACGGACGTTAGCCGCTTCCGAGGTATTAATGTTGCAATTTTTATGTTACTTTTACTTATCCATGTGTTATTTTATAGAGTTTTGAAGAAGCAACAATAAAGTTGCGAAACGTCGCTCGAAGGAATGACTTAGCGTCTTTTTCCAAAAATTAACAGATTCCACTCCCACGAAAACTTATCTATATATTTGAAAGAAAGGAATACGACAGAGTCAAATTTAGTTTTTATTATAATTTATCTCCATCCTTTTCATGTTGTATAATCAGTTTGTTCACGTCAAAGTTATTTCTCGTGTATATCAATAAATAATTTGTAGATAGAACAAGATGCGTTATGTCTTATTTTATAACAGAAAGCTGATCAGTTATTGTTCATTTTATGCTGCACTCGAAAAATCATCAACCATTATCACATCTCGCAACTCAAAATTTCTATCCTTTAATGTTTTGAAGTGATATCTGTCAACATTATCTAAATACAGTGGAACTTCCCTATAGCGAACGTCTCTACAACGAATTTCTCTGTACAACGAATTTCGTATCTGTCATTGCACCTTGAATCCAAATACCCTGTTAAAAACACCCTCTAAAACGAAGTGAATTCTCTCTATAACGAATTGTTCCAAGAAAATCACTCTTTAAGTGCTTATTGATAAGAAGGTTTTTCCCAGAGTATACTTAGGGATGGTTTTTTCCGTAATTCTGTCGGACGTAGGTAACAAATCCCGATCATTAACTAAACCATTACGGCGGAGTTCCTTCTGAAACAGTTGTAGATGCACCCCTGCCTATACAGATTGTTCAGTTTTCAGTTTCGCTCTGATCGTTAATGAAAATAGTAGTGCGAAAATGTCTAGAAGGAAGTGCTTGAGTTAATTATGTATAATGTATTCAAATAAAAAAAATGCAAGTGATGAACGTTGCTTTTTTTGACACCTGACACAAAAAAGAAAAATTTCTTCATAACGAAATTTCTGTATAACGAAATTTTTTTACGGATTTAGCGTATTCGTTATAGGGAAGTTCCACTGTAATTCAATTTCAGAAGATCAAACCTAGTTTTAATTTATTTTCCGTACATTAGGCAGCTCGGAGATTTAAGGCTCCCCTAAACCAACGCGAAATAAACGCTGCGAATTCGTGACGCGGATTCGCAGCGAATATTCGTTGCGGAATCCGCAGTACCTCCCAAACCAAAGCGAATAAAACAGCAACATTTTCACACATGATAGGTATTTCTCAGGAATTTTGCAAAGGAATCTCTGAGATTTTTTCATTTTTTTTTTAATGTTATCAACTGAAAATAAATTTCGCTTGTTTATTGATAGAATCAGTCACAAATTGAATAATTCAATTTTGTTTTATCACTCTTTCGTTAATTTATTGTTCTTCAGAGAATTTCGGTGTGCGATGCTTACCGTCATCATTTCCAAGATTATTGGCAATTGAATTCCAGACTTTGTCTTTCATTTTCATGTTTTTCTAATCCTCGTGCGATAAATCGTACAAAATCGGATTTTTTCTGACTTCTTTTATCAATTTTTCTGTTGACATTCTGGGATTTTCTAATGTGTAAACACAACAAATTCCAGACGGTACGAACATGGGCGCCCGCAGGGGGAGGCCAGGGAGGGGGAGGCGTGCCCCCCCCCCTGAGATTTTAATTCCCTTCTTGTTTTTGAGCAACACTAAATACTGATTTCGCCTGCGCCTCATCAAATCATTATTTGGCCCCCCTCTGAGAAAAAATTCTGTGGGCGCCCATGGGTACGAATAAAAGCGCAATCTGCAGCGAACTGGTGTGTTAAAGCGGATAAAAACGTTGTACAACGCAGCGAATATTCGCTCCGGTCTGGGCACTCCCCGCAATGTTAAGTTTTTTTCCGCCGCGAATTTATCCGCTGCGAATTTCGCGAGGCGAATATTTCCGCGTTGGTTTGGGGGGGCCTTTACTCTTCTACAGTCAAATAGAAATAAATCAATCGCATACTTTAAATTTTTATTGCCTTTCATTATTTTCCCTACTTTGTCTTTGAAGGTTCATACGAAATTTTCCGCTGCTACGTTTGATGCTGGATGCATGATGTATAATGTTATTAAATAGTTTAAGGCTTTCACGACCGAATATCGGAATATCCCGACATCGAGAGAGTTTTCCAGGCTTATTGGCCGTGGTCTATTAGGAATTATTTCACTTAACGTTTCACCTAAATCTGCAGTAGGCATCTTCAGAGGATTATTGGTCTGAGATTGTTAATCTCTACCAAAGGGGTTTCTCCTTTTCTATTTATGTTGTATTTACGTTTATAAATTTCAATGGCTTCCATTAAAGAAACCATCCATGTGGCTACGTTATGTGGATGATACTTTAGTCGTTTGGACTAACCTAAATATTCAATTCATTATTGGAAACGATGGTGCTCTACCCTTTCTAGGCGATTTTGACTTATAATACTTACAAGAGGTGAGTTTTTGACAGGGACGGGCCGAAACCAAATTTTTGGGGGGGGAAATCCATCGAAAATTTTCCAACTTGACATTGAATTTACAGGAATTCGTTATATATATTTCGGTATAATATTTGTTTCGGCAAAAAACAATTCAAAATAACGAATTTCAACAGAGTGAGGAGTAATTAACTTTTTTTCCATCTACCGAACATTCAATTAAGTAGATTTTATGTAGTTTTTTTTTCATAAAGAGTATCTTGATGTTGCTTGAAACTTTGAGAAACACTACTTGTTTGTTTCTTCAGTTTTGTAGCTTTTCTTCATTTCGTGGAATCTGGGAGCGAAGGCACGGCTCATTTTCATCAGAGAAAATATTTTTTCTGAAAAATCTATTCTTTTCATGCAGTGAAAGGAGTAAATATTGGGAATTAAAGTGATGAGAAATTAACGTTGATTTTTTATTTTATGGAATCGTTTTTTCTGTGAGGACTACTTTGAAGTATGTTCGAAACTTTGAGACACAGTTTTTGTTTCATTCTTTAACTTAGTTCATTTTCATTATTTGGTGTATCTCAAAATTTCAAGCATCATAAAACAAAATATTTTTCACAAAAAAGCAGATTCCATAAAATAAAGAAATATACATGATTGAATGTTGGGAAGATGAAAAATTAAAGTTAATCACTTACCACTTTTATGAGATTCAAAATATTGAAACTGCTCATCCCTAACATACATCCATTTCACAGAATAATGGGAACAAAATTTTCGGAAAATATATTTCGTTTGATAAAAAATAAGAATTACTTTTGCTTACAGATTTTATGAAATAAAGAAAAGCAAAATAACTCCCTAGTTTACACAGAAAAAGTATGTCAAAGTGTGTGTCATAAATCAAGATACTTCTTAAAAAAAATAGATTCCTGATTTGGTAGGGAAATGGTTTTGACCTAAATCACTCATATTGAAGAAACAATTTTGAAAAAATTTTCCTAATTTCAGTTGGCGATTTCGAACTTTTTTGCGGCGTTAATTGCAATTAGTGTTTGGAATTGATGATATATTTGGTGTTTTGAAAGATTGTTGTTGTGACTTCCGATATTCTGTGGTCACTACCCAAAATTTTCTCTCACACTTGTTTTCCTTCGTGCATTTTCTGTTCATAAATATTTTTAAAATTTTTTATAAGGCACCACATAACTCAAACTTCATTTTGAATCTTTTTTGGTTAATTCTTTAAATGTATGTACAGGGTATCCCAAATTGCTTGATTTTGACTGTTTTAGATACTTCTGGACCAGATGGCTCGATTTTCGTGAATATTTCTCCCCTGTCAAAAAGTTCATGTAAATAGAATGCAATTATCGAAAATTACAGCGATAATTGCATTGTAGAGAGCGAAAGATCCCTGCGATAATTGCACTGCTCGTATCCATAGCAATTTCGGGCAATATTCACCCGAATTACACTCGTGCATCAAAATGACCTGATAATTCTGCATTCCAGCGTGTTGTCTTTGAAAAACTGCATTCGGTGTCGGGCTCTTTCTCCAAAAATGAAAATGGACTCATGCAGTTTTTAGACAACACGCTGTCATGCAAAATTATCGGTAATTCTGATGCACTTGTGCAATTACTTCCGGAAACACCATTAGTGAAAACCGTTTTACGATATCTCAATTTTTTTTTATTTTGCAAAAAATTATCGATTTCGAAAATGTGCCATAACTTTTCTATTTACGAAAATATCTGAACACGATATGAAATTTCTAGAAGCGCTTTTCCAGCGGAAATAAGAAACTATATTAATTTTTTTTCTTCTCGAGGAAAAAACCATATTTTTATTTCAAATACGAAAGCATTTTCATTCATCTTTTATCATAAAAAAATTCAAAGATAAAGAAAATTTGAAATAATGTCTTATTCCAGATGAAAAAATTCTTGTTGAAAGTTTTTATCTTTTTCAGATATTTTCGAAAATGGAGAAGTTATGGCACATCTTCAAAATAGAAAAAATTTCAAAATTTTGTTATATCTTCGAAACTAATGAAGATATCGGGAAACGGTTTTCACTACTAGTATTTTCACGGAAATCGAGTCCAGGCCTCCTTTCAACGTTTTTACCTATCTAGTCTAGAAGTACCTGAACCAGCCAAAATAAAACAATTTGGGATACCCTGTGCCCTGTACACATATTGTTTATTCGCAAAACTATAACACAATATATGTACGAAGAGCGTACCTAATGATGATACTGCTTATCTGAAAGTTACAGCTTAAATTTATGATACCAGATGGTTTTTTTATGACACAGTCCATGCGACGTAACTGAAAAATTTACAACTGGGTGCCTTCTTCTTGAGGCCGCATCTTTTCCAACACTTGTTGATAAAAATATTGGGTTGAATACAATTTATTGTCGGCTATACATATATTGTCATGTACTGATTGCAAACTTGTTTTTTCTAATTCAGATTCCTTCGTATTTCATAACTCCCTTGGAATGATGTATTTCAACTGCTTTGAAATTTTACCAACTGCTTTGGACTTTCTCCAACTGTTTTGGAATTTTTCCCAATGCTTTGAAATTTTGCCAACTACTTTGGAATTTTTCCAACCCTTTTTTAAATTTTTTCCAACTGCTTTGAAATTTTTCCAACTGCTTCGAAATTTTTCCAACTCCCTTGAAAATCTTCCAACTGGTTTGAAAATTTGCCAACTTCGTTCAACATTGGGGGGGGAGATCATCCCCCCCATCCCCCCCTTGGGCCCGTCCCTGGTTTTTGAAAATGTGAATGGAAGGAAAATGAAAAAATGTATGTACTATTTTACGTGTTTCAGATTTTAATTTAGTTATGTGACATTTTTATTATTATTATTATTATCAGAAGTTTAGAATCGAGGACCAGTCCTATTAGATTCAATTACCAAATAAAATAATATAACTGAATTGGTCGTGTACAAATCAAATAATCAACAAATATAATTCAAATAGAGAGGATAATTTTTTTTCATGAAATTAAATGAATAAATCTGTTCTGGTTCACATCTCACTACCGGGTTCCATTATAACGTTTCTTGAAAACGTTCACCGATGGGGCATCCACAACACAGGGTGGCAAGGAGTTCCAAGTGTTGAAAATTCTATTGGGAAGAAAATTTCTTCTCGTTGTTGTCCTGTACCGTTGCTGCCTCAACTTGAAATCATGCCCGCGCGGGCGGTCGTCGTCAGACAATGTGAAAAGGGGGCTGAGGTCGCTGCCAATGAAGTTGTTCAATATGCGAAATGTTATTATGAGATCTCAACGAACTTTCCGATTCTCGAATGGATCAAGATCTGCCATGACAAGACGACGATCATAAGAGGGCCTCACTCGACCAAAGAAAATTCGTGTGGCATATCTTTGAACGGACTCTAATAACTCTCGATAACGGACCAGGTTGGCACTCCAAACAATACCGGCGAACTCCAAAACCGGTCGGACGTAGGTCTTGTAAAGTTTCACGGAGGTAAGGAACGAAACACCAGCGAACGATTTCTTTAACAAATAAATTGATTGCCTGGCTCTCCTACAGATGGTTGATAGTTGATATATGTTCCGACCAACTCAAGTCACTGGTCACCACCACACCCAGATCGGTGTGTGGGTCTACACTACTTAGTGTTGTACCGCCGATGGTGTATGGGATTCTTAGATTTGATCGACCAATGTGAAGAACAACACACTTTGATATATTCAGACCGAGTAACCAGGTATGGCACCACTGAAGAAGTCTATCAAGATCTTGTTGAAGCTGCTGATACTGTGTAATTGGGTCCGCGTAAATCTTAGTATCATCTGCGAAAAAGGAGCACGGAGACGTCAGAAGAAGAGGAATGTTAGCAACATAAACCAAGAAAAGCAATGGCCTGAGCACAGAACCCTGAGGTACACCACTTAATACTGGGTAGGCGGGAGAATAAGCGTTGCCAACACGTACACGAAATGAACGGTTAGTCAGAAAAGCCGAAATCCAACTAAGAAGATGGCCACGGATACCAGCTTGTTCAAGTTTCAGCAATAGTCTACGTCGCGGGACACGATCAAACGCTTTCGAAAAGTTCAGATACACCACGTCCACGCAACCCCCACTATCAACAGATGAGGTCCAGTCGTTCACACACTGCTGAAGGCTGGTTATGACTGATCGGCCAGGAACGAACCCATGTTGTTGTTCGGGAATCATGTTATGCCTCAGTAGGAAGTCAGTCATAGTACGACAGATAATTGACTCCATTAGTTTCGATGCCACTGGAACAAGGCTAATAGGACGGTAATTTGCGGGGTCTAACTTGTCACCTTTCTTGTAGATAGGAGTTACGCTGGCTCTCAACCAAGAATTGGGTAGTATGCCTCTCTGCATGGATGCCGACATGATCCTATTCAAAGGTGTAGCCACTGACGAGCAACAATTACGGAGAAATGAGGAGAAGGAGTTAATCCATCCAAGCCTGGCGAGGTTGAAGTGTTGAGACGTTTGATGGATAACTCCACGCTAGGTACATCGAAATTTATGTGCTGCAATGCATCGGATATTCGTGGACTTAGTATAGAAGGAAGGGTGCTGATCAAAGGTTCTGTGGTGAAAGTTGTTGAGAAATACTGCCCGAAGAGTTCGCTCACCTCCTCATTATTCTCGCAGAGAGTACCATCAGGACGACGTAGATGCGGAGTAGCCACTTTGGAATTTAGAGCTCTTCTAACGTATTTGTATAGAAGTTTTTTGTTGTTACCAGTTATGATCTTCTCTTCATACTGTCTTCTAGCTAGCCGAAGGGGGAGAGGTTTTTGACTACGGCGGAAACGCCTTCAAAGGTTTTTCTTATGTTTGATCATTCTCAGCAAGGTGTGGTCTATCCAGGGTTTGCATTTATTATACAGGGTGGTTTCAAGGTGGTGTGTCTAGAAATGCACAAAGAAACATGCTCGTGAAATTTGTCCCACATGAGGTTTGGACAATCACTGAAAGTAGTTCATCCCACTCCACGAAATTCAAATCATTAGAGACAGCTTCGTAATTAATAACTTTGTAACTAAGTCTCTTCGGTACTGGTGCAGAATCGGCAGTTACCTGTAAGTTCGTGGTTATTACCGCATGATCATACTTTCCAACAGGAGGATGGAATGTGGGGGCAGAAAGTAGATGTTTGTCGTTCGAAAGGATGAGATCAAGTGTTGAAGGAAGTTGATTCTGTCTGAAGCGGGTGGGCTCCATTACAAATTGCGAGAGGTTGGTGTTCATTATAATATCACAAAAACAGGTGGCGGAATTATTTGGGACAGAGTTGAGCAAGGGCCACTTTATTTGGGGAAAGTTTAAGTCACCCATCAAAATAAGGTTAGGTTCCACTGCTGATAAGTGAGATATTTTCTCACACATAACCTGGTTATCTTCGAAAGCTGTATTGGGCGGCCTGTAAACAATCGCCAGGGCTATTGAGAGGTGTTTTGATTTCAGCTTCAATGCCAGTGTGTCGATATTTGGACAGTCGAAAGGAATCGGTAGAACTGAAAAAGAAACGAGAAGTTCTGTTTTGACATAGACACAGACTCCCCGCCAACTCGAACCGCCCCATCAGTGCGGTAAATGGTATATCCATCAATATTTGTCAAAATTCGTTTTTTTCTTCAGTGCAAATAAAGAAATTTATGATATTCAGAGAAAATCTTCGTAAACCATAGTATCTACATTTGGTACAAAACTCTCACATTGTATTAATAACTAAAATTATTCCTACAATTACAATTTTTGCGTTCTGATCGAAATAAATGTAATTCATGAATCATTTAGGGTGCAGACAGGGAAGTTGAGGCATAATGAAATAATTTTATTTTTTCGTGTTTCAAGTTGAGTCCAAGGATGTGTCATTGCTTCAGTACTGTGATGTTTTTTATTTTTGTTAATGTTAAGTAAATTACAATAAACCAATGACACATCCTTGGACTCAACTTAAAACACGAAAAAATAAAATTATTTTATTATGTCTCAACTTCCCCGTCCGGACCCCAAACGATTTATGAATTACATTTATGTTGATCAGATCACACATACTATCTTGCCGCCCCCCTTTACTGTTGCTCCATTTTTCCGACTTCTATTTTCCTCATTCTATGTTCTGCTTGACATAGGTTATGTTTTGAAGAGCAATCTCATTGTTTTCACCTCTTGACTGTTTTTAATTGTTATTGTGCCTAAGGTGTGATTTGACTTTCTGGGAACTCACTAAGTGTCGGCTTCATTCAGATGATGGAAATAACAAATCTTTGACGAGTAAGTGGTTGACATGCTGGGGTCCCAGAATGTTAAAACTAATTTATAATTTTGTTTACATTTTTAATGGTACTGAAGATGGCTGTTTAGCAGAAAACGTTTTACCGAAAAAAGATAAAAATACTTGCGATACAAACCTCATCATTTTCATTGAATCAATCAAGTACACAGCCAAAACATCAACAAAGGATAATTTTAGTTATTAATACTTATGGTTCGGAGTGTTGGCAAATGACCAAGAAAATAGAAGAAAAAATAGATAACGTTGAAATGGATTATTTGAGGAGGTCATGTCGAATATCCAGAATTGAACGTATAACGAATGGTGAAATAAGACAAAGGACAAATAGAATACTAAGAACATCCGAAAGAATAGAAACCCGACAGTTGATATGGTATGGTCACGTGCAACGAATGGAGGATAATAGATGGCCGAAACGAGCATTCCAGTACAGTATAAACAGAAAACAAAAACGAGGAAGACCTGCTACAACTTGGTTAAAGAATGTTTTTGAAAGTATGAGAGATTGAGCAATTCATGATCATAATTGGAGAAATAGACAAGTATGGAGATCGAAATGCGAGATGCGGCAGAAGCTGTAGGACCCTCGCTAATATAATATGAAAAAAAACAATGTGAGAACTTTGTAGATACTATGGTTTACGAGGATTTTCTCTGAATATCATAAATTTCTATATTTTCACTGAAGAAAAGGATAATGAATTTCGACAAATGTCATATAACTAAATTGAAATCTCAAACAAGTAAAATGGTACATTTTTTCAGTTTCCTTCCATAAATGAAACTGTTCATTTTCACATTTTCAGAAAACTCACCTTCTGTAAGTATTAAAATTCAAAATCAACTGTTACATATTGTCATACTAATGTTTTTCTAGTTCTCCTGAAGAGGAGATTAAATTAAATATCGAAAGCTCGAGTTTGAAGAAAAAGAGTTTTCTCTTAACCTTTATTGCTGAATCCCAATAATTTCTACGTTATATCAACTAGTACAGCAAAAAATTGTTACAATTATATATATATATATATATATATATATCTTATATATATATATATATATATATATATATATCTTTATATATATATATATATATATATATATATATTCTAATGGAAATAACCCTCAAGGATGAAAAATAACCGTAGACACGTGTTTCGGGCTTTAGGCCCTCATCAGTACGGTGAAAGGATGGTAAATCAAAAAGCATAACGGAGTCAACACAAGGAAGCCAGCCGCACATTTGCGAATATGAAGTAGATCCGCATTGTGATCGAAACGTTGGCTATATAAAATAAAGAAGAGTGATCTAATTACATACTGATCAATTCCATACCCATGTTGTAGATATATCGCCAGGAATTGTACTAGATGTGTTAGATGCTCTACGAAAATGTCTCATACAATATTTCGATATAACCGATGGTGTTCTGTTCTTATTTTGTATATATGTATATATGTTTATTCCCCCTTAATTCATTATCTTAATTGTCACGATGCAATTGTTATGCTTGGATGGTGGTCTCGATATTGAGCTTTGTTTCAACTTTGTCTTGCTGTCATGCGCTAGAAGTCGATATGGCTTATACTGAGGCCAGTTAAAAGGAAGAAGAAGACAAGGGCCACCCCCCTTCCACACTAAGGGCGGATCATAGAGACTCTCCCTAGCCCTTCAACAACCAGACCAGTATCATATACCATCCAGCAGAGTCAGTTCCTATAATACACAGTACCACGATTTTGCCACGTTGTCCTACCGGTAATGGTAAGTCTATATCATACTTATAGTGTTTTGTCAGCGTATACTAAGTCTTGTGATTCCTGGTACAAACTGTTTCGATTGTGAATTTCATTGAATACCATCACGAACTAGCGAATCCGATGATTTTACACTCTTTCATTTAATAGCAATTAAAACATGGTCCTTCGAGCCGGATTCTGCTAGGAAGTTTTACTTTGTTATTCATATCTTTCTATTCAAATTGAGATATTTTGTCTGGGAATACCAATTCTGAAGTAACAGTGTTGAAATATTTGCTTTGTCTAGTCTTCTATTTAGGTATTTCAGTTGTATCGTGATATATCTCTCTTTTTTTTTTTCATATAACTGACTCTAATTATTACTCATAATATATATATATATATATATATATATATATATATATATATACATATCAGAACGACTCAATTCTCTAAAGGATATCTTACATCGATTTAAGTACCCCTCTCACCGATCTGCTCCATTCTGCGTGCTTATCACCTTGGAGCAACTTCGCGCGCTCGGGACAATGCAAAAGAACGCATCACACGTTATTGCATTTCACGGAGAATTCAGAACCGTCAGAAAATGATACTCCACAAGTTAATACAAATCCAACGGTTGCTATGTTTATGAAAGGTGAACACGAGGTACTGTTGTCTACAGCTCTAGTGAGCGTTCGCGATGCTTTCGGCAATATTCAAACCGCGAGAGCTGTTTTAGATTTAGGTTCGCAATCATGTTTTGTAACAAAAGGGTTTGCTAATAAATTAGGCCTCAAGAAAATTAATATAGCTGCGACTCTTCACGGCCTCGACAGAATGCAGATGCCGGCTAAATCGGGTATACATTGCGTAATCTCCGGCGAAGATTCCGCAGAGTTTCAAGCAGATTTCATAATCCTAGAACAGATTTGTGACCCATTGCCTATCACCGGATTCGATCTAAACAAAATTCCATATGTGCGTAACTTAAAATTAGCTGATCCGAACTTCAACAAGAGCGATAAAGTGGACATGCTTTTAGGCGCCGAAATATATCCTCTCATCCTTAGAGAGGGAAAAATCGTGCTAAATGAAAATTCGCCGGTTTGTATACATACTGCATTCAGTTGGGTTGTTATGGGAAAACTCTCCTCTCTTCAAAAGGTTCAATACAACGCGCCACGTCCGATTAAGACCTTTTTCGCGAAATATACAACGAATGATCAACTGAACGATACACTACGACTATTTTGGAAAACCGAAGAAGTTCCAGATGTGAGTGTAAAAAATCCTGAGGACGAATTTTGTGAGAGTCATTTCATTCGAAACATTAAACACGACGAACGTATCGGTTTTACGGTCTCTCTACCTTTTAAAATAAACGCTCCCGATTTCGGAGATACACGTTCTCTAGCAATGCGGCGATATTTGTCATTAGAAAGACGATTAATGCAAAATCCACAGAGTCGGATTGCCTATACAGATGTAATCAACGCGAGGAGAGGTAGACCAAAAGTCATCTACAGTGATAATGGAACAAATTTCCGTGGTACAGATAATTTTTTCGGAAGTTTGGATTGGGAAAAAATAACGCGAGAAGCGGCCATACAGAGAATTGATTGGCGCTTCAACCCCCCTTCAGCCTCTTGGTGGGGAGGATTTTTCGAGAGACTCATTGGCGTAGTGAAAGGTTTACTCAGAAGGGTCTTAGGGTCTGCATGTCTCAATTATGAGGAGCTACTGACTATAATTTGCGATTGTGAGGCGACGGTTAACGCCAGACCCCTTACATACGTGTCGTGCGATTCCGAAGACGTATCGGCGTTGACTCCTGCAATGTTTTTAAGGGAGCAAGTAGAAACTTTTTTACCTGATTGTGACGTTATTGAAAGGCAGTGTTTATCGCGAAGCATCCGGAATAGACAAAAACTAAGAGACGATTTGCGTAAAAGATTCCGGTTGGAGTATCTAGGACAATTAAAATTACTTAGTGACAAAAGAACAAATACGTCTATAAAGCTGGGTCAGGTAGTGCTCGTCGGGAACGACCACAGCAAACGGTTGAATTGGCCCCTCGGTCGTGTAGTCGAGGTGATCCGTGGTAAAGACAAACTCATAAGACTAGATCGAGTGAAAACGTGCCGCGGTGAACTGCTTCGACCGGTGCAACGCCTTTTTATTTTAGAATGCGACGGAGAAGCTGCCCCAGCCCAGGAAGGAGTTGGAGTAGAAGCAGCGGAAGATGCTTGCAAGAATTCACCTGCAAACAACGAAGATCCAGGACAGTGCGATTCGGGTAGAGCAGGAGTGCCAGTAAGCAGAGTACCCGAAACCGATCCGATAAGAATTTCGCGAAGTGGACGAAAAATAAAAGTTCCCCAAAGACTCTTAGAATAGGAATTGTATTATTGGATTATGAATTTGAATGCGAGAAATTACTTTTATTGTTTAAATTAATTTCTCGAGTGGGAGTATGTTGTGACTCCATCTAGCGGACACTAGAAATATCTAGTCTATTCTATGTTCTGAGAATTGAGTAATTTTAAAATATCAAAGAGAGCGAATGAAGTGTCACAAAAAATCTGCAAGAGCAAACGTTTGTATGTGCGTTTAGGTGAATAAAAGTTTGGAAAAAAGAAGTATTAGTGAGTTTAACGACGAACCGACCCAGCCAGAACCAACCGGTGTGTTGGTCTTCGGTGGGTTTTCATACAGAAGAACTGGCACACAATATCAGCGTATACATCATTGGATAAAGTGACTTTCTTAACATTAATTGATTTCCTTTTCCAATCTAGTTATTTTGTATTTGATGATGATACTTACCAACAGGTCGAAGGTACAACGATGGGAGGGATTGCTAGTCCTGCATTAGCTGCTGTTGTGATGAATGACCTTGTCACAACAGTAATTGATCAATTACCATTTACGGTACCATTCTTCAAGTTTTATGTCGATGACTCTATCACAGCCATACCAAAAGATAAGGTGAGGGAAACACTATTATTTTTCAACCATTATCATGATAAAATCCAGTTCACAATAGAAGTAGAGAATGAAAGATCACTACCATTCCTTGACGTATGTGTGCACCGAACTGAACAACAAAAACTTACAACCAACTGGTATACAAAACCCACGAGTTCGGGTGTTATATTGAATTATTTATCTACACATTCCCTTGGCTATAAGATCAGTGCCATTTACAACATGCTTCATACAGCAGTCAACTTAAGTGCACCTGTATACCACAACCATAACATAGAAAAAGTAAAGAATATCCTATACAACAACAATTATCCAAAACATTTCGTAAGCAGAATTATTTCAGAACTTTTACCGAAAATTAAAGACAAAAAGAATAACATAATTGAAACAAATAAGAAATACTATAAAATACCATATATACCAGAACTTTCACAAAAACTTAAAAGAACTCTAAAATCAGATAATAAGGAATTAGTATTTTATAATATAAAAACCGTGGGTTTGTTATACAGCCGTATCAAAGATCCTATTAAAAAAGAACAAAAATCGGGGGTGATATATGAAGTTCCATGCTTGGACTGCGATAAAGTATATATTGGACAAACAAAGCAATATTTAAACAACAGGATGAAACAACATAAATATGACTTGAAAGACTCAAAAAATAGAGAAAAGACGGCACTGTGCTCCCATTTCTTCATAGAGAATCACCGGTTAGATTTTCCCAATGTGAAAATTCTTGAAAAAGAAAAACAATATCAAAAAAGAAATATCTTGGAGATGATTCACATTAATTTAAACAAATCTATTAATTTTAGATCTGATACTAGTCATCTTAGTTGTTTATATAACCCAATATTATTCAAGTATAAGAATTTGACAAAAAGATGAACTAGTTAGTTCAAACGTGAAATAGTTCCATATTCGACAACTAAAATACGACTTGTTTTGTGATTCACATTTATGGTTTATGGTTTGTTGTTTCAAACTATCTAGTGTACATGTGTCATTTTCCTTGATTGACTCACATTTTAAATTTTTCTACATTATATGGTCGGTATTTGTGATTTTTAACATATTGAGGTATGTGATTTTGTATCTGTGTAAGAGAAGGAAAATGTTGTTAATGATTTTAATTTTGTAGGCCTGAGGAAGCAAATGTGAATTTGCGAAACGTCGCCAAATATATGTATTAGACACTCTGACATATTGTAATTGTCCTATTCCCACAATAATATTTCCATTATCTGAGTAAGGGTCATATGACGAGGGTGGAACCTCCCGCACTTGCTGAACTGAACGGTTTTTTCTATATACCGCATCATGCCGTCCTAAAGACCGATTCCACATCGACACCGCTTAGGGTAGTCATGGACGCGAGCAGTCACTCTCCTGACAGGGTTTCGCTCAATCAGGCGCTGTACAGCGGTCCTAAATTACAACGCGATCTAGTTGAAATTCTAATAAACTTTAGACTCCATAAACATGTAATGCTCACGGATATCAAACAAATGTTCAGAATGATACAAGTAGATCCCAATCAAAGAAAATATCAACGGATTCTGTGGCGTCCCAATCCAGATGGGCCGATCGTGGATTACCAATTGAACGTCCTCGTCTTTGGCATTACATCATCCCCGTTTCTAGCTATCCGGACGCTTTTGTATCTTGCCGATAAATATCATGATTTTCCGTTAGCATCACAAATTTTACGAACGCAAACATTCGTTGATGATATCACTTTCGGTAGCGATGATCTTGATTCGATTAAAGGCATGCGTGATCAACTTGTCGAACTACTAAGTAAAGGTAAATTCGAACTCAGAAAGTGGGCATCCAATACAGAATCACTTTTGGAAGGATTGCCTAAAGAAAATGTACAGAATATTGACTTTTCTTTCGATTCCGAAAACAATGCTTCCTTGAAAATTCTAGGTTTGAAGTGGTCGCCAGTTAAAGATAATTTTTTCTTCACATTCAAATATCTCGAATCTAACTGTACTAAAAGAACAATGCTCTCGGAATTGGCGCGCACCTTCGATCCGTTGGGAATCTTGACGCCCATCACCTTTTTCACTAAGGTACTGATTCAACGGTTGTGGACCTTAGGTTTGGGCTGGGATGAAATACCGCCGAAAGATGTTGTTGATAAGTGGTTACATTTTAAGAGAGATCTCACAGTGCTTTCTTCTTTCGCGCTGCCACGGCATTTCGATCCTCGTAATATGGATTCATGTCATCTTATTGGATTCTGTGATGCTTCAGTCGAGGGAACATGTGCGGTCACGTATTTAAGAATCAAACACAAAGATTCGGTGGTGAAATGTCATTTCTTGTTCGCGAAATCGAAAGTCGCTCCATTACAATCGGTTTCTTTACCCAGACTGGAATTGGAGGCTGCAGTTCTTCTATCAAAATTGATTAGATATGTGGAAAAGGTACTCATAGACAAGATATGTTTAACAGACATTCACGCCTTCAGCGACAGTTCCGTGGCTCTTTCGTGGATTAAAAACTCACCACATTTATGGAAAACATATGTCGCGAATAGAGTAGCTTTTATTCAAGAAAGAGTACCGCCTAACAAATGGCATCATGTATCCTCCAGAGATAACGCAGCGGATTACGGTTCCAGAGGCATTTTTCCTTCTGAATTGCTGTCACACTCTTTATGGTGGACTGGACCTCGGTTCCTTTTAGAAGAACCAACATCTTGGGTCAAGAAAGTTCCTGAGCACGATCCAGATACGATTGAAACTGAGCGACGAAAAATAACGTTAAACGTGCAAGTGTCACAACCGAATATTTTGGATACGTTTCTTGACAAATATTCAACCCTAAATAAAATTAAACGTGTTCTTGCTTACATTATCCGTTTCAAGAATAGATGCAGGAAACGCCAACGTGTCATCCGTGAATCGGTCGACTGCCTCACAGAGGAGGAGTTGCACAGCGCCCTTCTTTTGATCATAAGGCACGAGCAACAGAAGTATTTCGGTGATGAAATATTATGTTTAAAAAATAACGAGAGATTACCTAAATCGTTAAGAGTTTTGAACCCCTTTATGGAGAACGACGTATTGAGGGTAGGTGGTAGACTACGTAACGCGGATATGTTGTACAACGAAAAGTTTCCGATACTTATACCAAGAAAGTCAGTCTTGGCCACGTTACTCATCACCGAAATACATGTTAAGAATATGCATGCTGGAATCGAAACGACACTATCCTTACTAAAGAGAAATTATTGGATACTCGGGGCCAAAGGATTAACCAGACGAATCGTTAATAAGTGCATTCCGTGTTGGAAAATCCATCCCACAAATTTTCTCCCGTCAATGGGCAATCTTCCAGATTTTCGGGTAAAAAAGGCACGACCCTTCGTTAACACTGGAGTCGACTTAGCCGGTCCTTTCACAATCAAAATGAGTAAAATTCGGACCAACAAGACATTTAAAGCGTGGATATGTTTATTTGTATGTTGCGCAACAAAGGCGATTCATATAGAATCAATATCCGAACTCTCTTCAGAGGCTTTTCTTGCGGGTTTCAGACGGTTCATTGGTAGGCGCGGACTTTGTAAAAATGTCTATTCGGATTGCGGAACTAATTTCACGGGTTCTGATAAATATCTAAAAACATCTACGCTAATGTGGCAGAAACAGAAGCCATCCGTTGGCATTTCAACTCGCCTGCAGCGCCACACATGGGAGGTCTCTGGGAAGCAAACATTAAGGTGGTGAAAACACATCTTAAAAGAGTTACGGGATCACAAATATTGACGTATGAAGAAATGAACACGGTGCTGGTCCAGATAGAAGCAGTTCTGAATTCAAGACCGTTAACTCCCATGAGTTCTGACCCGAACGACTTGTCGGTTTTGACACCCGCGCATTTTTTGGTGTCAGAACCACTGACAACCATCCCAGATCCAGATATGTCTGACGTACCCATGAACCGCTTAACCCGTTGGCAGCTGCTAGTACGTATGCGCACAGATTTTTGGAAGCGATGGAAAACGGAATATTTACATACACTCACTCAGAGAGCCAAATGGCACCTTCCGAATAAAACGGCTCCTAAATTAGGCGATATGGTTTTAGTCAAGTCGGATAACGAGCCACCCCTAGAATGGACCTTAGGAAGGATCAGCCAGTTGAATTACGGCACAGATGGTATCGCACGGGTTGCTTCAGTCACCACTACGAAAGGGGTAATACGTAGACCATTGGTCAAACTTTGCCCCCTGCCCACGAATTGAGCGATTGAAGAATATCTTCCTTTCTTCAAGGGGGGGAGGATGTTCTGTTCTTATTATTATTATATGTATATATGTTTATTCCCCCTTAATTCATTATCTTAATTGTCACGATGCAATTGTTATGCTTGGATGGTGGTCTCGATATTGAGCTTTGTTTCAACTTTGTCTTGCTGTCATGCGCTAGAAGTCGATATGGCTTATACTGAGGCCAGTTAAAAGGAAGAAGAAGAAGACAAGGGCCACCCCCCTTCCACACTAAGGGCGGATCATAGAGACTCTCCCTAGCCCTTCAACAACCAGACCAGTATCATATACCATCCAGCAGAGTCAGTTCCTATAATACACAGTACCACGATTTTGCCACGTTGTCCTACCGGTAATGGTAAGTCTATATCATACTTATAGTGTTTTGTCAGCGTATACTAAGTCTTGTGATTCCTGGTACAAACTGTTTCGATTGTGAATTTCATTGAATACCATCACGAACTAGCGAATCCGATGATTTTACACTCTTTCATTTAATAGCAATTAAAACAGATGGTTCAAAAGTTATTCGAACTTTTTCTTCGAAAATACCTCTACATCAATACTTTATATTGAGGTATTTTGGAAAAAAATCTTCAAATAACTTTTGAACAGGTGGTTTTATCGAGATATCGTATGGAACATTTTCGTAGAGTATCTAGTTCCCTACACTAAAATGTATCATATAGTGGAATCCGTCTATTGGTTCGTGAACAAAAAATTTTTTATTGAAAATTTTATTTTTTTTCCTTCCATCAGCAGCGAAAATAGAAACCATCGATGAGCGACCTCTAAATATAAATATTCAAAGCTAATATTTTCGCAGACGCGTATATATACATATATATATATATATAAATATATATATATATATATATATATATATATATAATATACATATATATATATATATATACAGGGTGTTTCATCATAAACTGGACAAACTCATATGACGTATAGAGAACATCGGGAGAATCATTTTTTCTTATGACATATTTCCCGTTTTCGAAGCATAAGGGAGATACACGGTGTTTGATGTCATTTTCGAGCGTTATTATATTGAGTGTGGTCGGTTATGTATAAGTCTGGAAGTAATGGTTTCTTGTCATATCGTAGTATTTTTGGATGCTTCATTCAGAAATGGTGTAGAGCTCCGAAAAAAAATTACAAAATGGCGGAAAACCTGCAATGTTCGTGATTTTTTTTTTTCGTTTGCCAAATTGATTTTCATTTCCTAAATAAGCACAATTTTTAAAGGATATCTGTGAAAAATTTTTTTCAAATATCGAACACAACTTTTTTTTTACATGTCTACAGCGAAAAAAAAATTTCACTCGAAATTGATGAAATTTTTCACGATTGTACTTACTTTTATACCTAACACGAATATGAAAACAGAATCAAAAAATATCAAACGGTTTCGTTTTTACAGCCATTCAAATGTCCCGTTCGAATATCTGAAATAATAAAAAAACATGACACATTGAGATTTGAACTCTCTACTCTGAGTTAAGTATTAATGTGAAATATGAGTCTGTTCTAAGGTTCTGAGTATATTAATTTTCGTTGCAGAGCAACAGTAGCTGATAGAATTTGAGAGGTTATTTGAATTTTACTGAATAATTCGAGTATATTGAAACGACTTGTTAGCAAATTAAAATGAAATATTCACTTTTAGAAAAAAATGATATTGTTCAGGCTTATTATGAAACGAATACCTCAGGGAGAAAAGCAAGGGAAATTTACGCTCGCAGATTTCCAAGCCGAAACGTTCCTAATTTTAAAACTTTCATAGAAACAGTGTGTAAATTACGTGAAGAAGGTATTCTTCACCGCAAGAAGAAGGAAACAATCCGAAATAACGAAGAACGTATCCTGGATTTAGTGAGTGAAAATCCGATGATATCAACGAGAACTCTAGCAAATCATCCAAGTGTGAATAAGAGTAAATCTACTGTATGGAGAGTTTTGAAAAGAAATAGCTACCATCCGTACCATTTCCGTTCATGTCAAACCTTTAAGAAGGTGATTTTGAGAAGAGGAAAGAATTCTGTGAATTTATTTTAAGAAGGACACGTGAGAATAGGAATGAAGCAACATTCCACAGAGATGGTTTCTTCAACAACAAAAATAATATAATATGGAAAAGGGAAAATCCACATGTAACAGTAGCAAAAAATAGCCAGAAGAGATTTTCTGTCAATGTTTGGACGGGAATGAAGAATGGATTCATTATAGGACCGTACATTCTTCCTGAAACATTGACTGGAAATGGCTATAATCAATTTTTGAGGGAAACTCTGCTCGATCTATTGGAAGATATTCCTTTGAGTCACTTTCAAGGAATATGGTACCAGCATGATGGTTGCCCTGCTCACACAGTGAGGAGTGTACGAGAATTTTTAGACTCTCAATACCCTCGCCGATGGATCGCCCGATTGGGACCTGTCGCATGGCCTCCTCGTTCTCCAGATCTTACACCTATGGATTTTTATTTCTGGGATCATATAAAGAGTCTTGTTTATGATAAGCGAGCTCCAGTGACTTCGAGAGAAGAACTGATTCAAAGAATCGAATCAGCCGCCGAAGAGATTCGCTGAAACCCAGAAATGGTTCGTTCAGCGGTGGATAGTGTGGCGAAAAGGTCGAGAAAGTGTATCCGGAGAAATGGCAATATTTTTGAGAACGAATTATGAATAAATTTTATAATAATAGGTTTTTTTTGTTGCGTTTGTGAAATTGTGGAATTATTTGTAGAAATTTCCGCAATAATGCCATGCCATTAATATCTGGGAAGTATTAACCGCCAATTTCTACTCAAACTGCATAAATTGGTTTCAAGATACTTGCATTATTATATTCAGTTAAATTCAAACACTCTATCAAATTCTATGAGCTGCCATTGCTTGGCAACGAAAATTAAAAACCTTTGAACAGTCTCAATTCAGATTCCACATTTATTTTAATAGGTACTTAACTCAGAGTAGGGAGTTCAACTCTCAATGAAGTTTCACTGATTTTTTTAAATTCATTTTGCAATCTGGAATGTTTCGAAATACAAATTCAAAAATTATGGGCCTAAGAACACAAGCTGTGTCATGTTTTTTTATTATTTCAGATATTCGAACGGGACATTTGAATGGCTGTAAAAACGAAACAGTTTGATAATTTTCGATTCTGTTTTCATATTCGTGTTAGGTATAAAAGTAAGTACAATCGTGAAAAATTTCATCAATTTCGAGTGAAATTTTTTTGTCGCTGTAGACATGTAAAAAAAAAAAGTTGTGTTCGATTTTTGAAGAAAATTTTTCACAGATATCCTTTGAAAATTGTGCTCATTCAGGAAATGAAAATCAATTTGGCAACCGAAAAAAAAATAACGAACATTGCAGGTTTTCCGCCATTTTGTAATTTCTCTACACCATTTCTGAATGAAGCATCCAAAAATACTACGATATGACAAGAAACCATTACTTCCAGTCATATACATAACCGACCACACTCAATATAATAACGCTCGAAAATGACATTAAACACCGTGTATCTCCCTTATGCTTCGAAAACGGGAAATATGTCATAAAAAAAAAATGATTCTCCCGATGTTCTCTATACGTCATAATAGTTTGTCCAGATTATGATGAAACACCCTGTATATATACAGGGTGAGTCTTTGACTTGTATATATATTCAAACCATAGGTTGTTGAGGTCAAAAGAAATACTTTTTTCGTATAGCAGTTTTTCTGATTCAGCCTAGATAAAAAGATAAAGTCATCTTAAACTTTCATGATGAGCTATGCCGCCCCTGGAAATATGGCACTAAAATTTTTCCGAAAATTAGATCAAAAACCTGAACCTTCGAGAAAATGTAGCAGAAATTCAGTTCTGCGAATCTTCTGAATTCAGCCAAAGTAAACAATTTTTTTAATTTCGCTGATATAGATTTTTTTTAATCATTAATTACTCGAAGAGTGCGCATTTCACGAGATTTCACGAATATACCTTTGTTATCCAAAATGGCCACATATTCATTAAATGGCATTCAACTCACTTCGAAGGGTCGGGATCATATAATTTCTGCTATAATTATGGAATGGAATGGTATATATTGGTCATAACGGAAAAAATAAAACATGTGAGTTAAATTTTGTATTCGTAAAAGATTTGCCACATTAATGAGAACCTATATTCTGAAAATCATTTCATTCGATGAAATCGTTCACGAGATATATTCGAAAATTACATTTTTTTATGGATTTTCCTCAGCCTGTATCTTTCTAACCGAGCCGAATCGGAAGAAATGGTAGAGACAAAAAGTGTTTCTTTTGACCTTAGGAATGTCCCGTTAAAATATATGTACAAGTCAAAGACTCACCCTATATATATATATATATATATATATATATATATTAGACTGTTTCAAGAAAATCGACATTTTTGTTTTCACGAAACCCCCCCCCTAATTATCTTCCGGGTATCGAAAAGAGACCTCTATGAAAATATCAGCTTCAAATAATAATATTTAGAGGTCGCTCATCAATTATTTCTATTTTCCCTACTAATAGCAGGGAAAAATTTTCATTTTTCAATAAAAAATTCCAAGAGCAGAAACCAATAGACGGATTTCATTGTGTGATACATTTTCGTGTAGACAATCAGATACTCTACAAATATGTCCCTTACGATATTTCAATAAAACGGCCGCTTCAAAAGTTATTCATTTCGATGCTAATATTGAGGTATTTTTGAAGAAAAAAATTATTCAAAAAAATCGATTCCGTTTGTTTTCACGAAACTCTATTTCTAATTATCTTCAGGGTATCGAAAAAAAGCGTCTGTCAAGATATTAGCTTTGAATATTAATATTTAGAGGTCGCTCAGCGATGATTTCTATTTCCGCTGTTGATAGCAGGAAAAAATTTTCTTTTTTCAATAAAAAACTTTTCATTCACGAACCAATTGACGGATTTCACTGTGTAATACATTTTCCTGTAGGGAGCTAGATGCTCTACGAAAATGTCTCATACGATATTTCGTTCCTGTAGGGAACTAGATGCTCTACGAAAATGTCTCATACGATATTTCGATAAAACCGCTCGTTCAAAAGTTATTCGAACTTTTTCTTCAAAAATACCTCTATATTAATACCTTATATTGAGGTATTTTGGAAAAAAAAGTCTAAAAAAAAGCTAAAACAAAAAAAGTCGATTTTTTTAGAATCAGTCTAATATATATATATATATATATATATATATATATATATACATGGAGATCTGGCATTCCAACTTAAAGAACTCCACAAATTGAAATCTATGAGCATACAGCCTCTGATAATATCAGTGAATGGGTTGGTTGAGAGACATCTTGTCGAGAACACCGAGCGACTTGGGTTGGATAAGAAACTCATATCTCATGCACAGAAGCAAGTCATCCTTCAGACTTTTCGGATAGTGAGAAAGTTCTTGCAGAATTAGTAGCGGCCTTGACATGTACCGCCTGGCTGACGGTGAATGAAATCCCGAAGAAACGGTGAAAAAAAAAATATATTGATTCGAGCGCCAGCTGCCACAGCACAAACTGCTCTCTGGATTCAGGAAAGGTAAGTCCATCCAGGATGCTCTATGCTTCATCACTTGCTCTCTATATAAAGAAATCGCAATGAGGAGATTTGTAGTTGTGGTATTGGTGGATATACGATCTGCATATGACCACGTCAACTTAGACATTTTATGTAACGACCCTCCTGCACTTGGAGTTCTAGATCAATTACTACAAATCAAAGCAACAATCAACAACACTCTGGTAAGACCTTACCTTGACTTTGGCACTTTCTTGATTGGCAAATGCTCGAGAGCACTGTTGGCAAGAATGGATAGAATACAGTATTCGGCACTAAGGGTAGCCCTAGGATTGATGAGATCGACTCCCATAAATTTGATTTTGAATATGAGCAGAAGAGAGTGGTTGGCATATAAATTTCTTACCCGAGGCTATAGAATTAAAAATAATTCAGTATTCAGTAAGTGTGAAGACGTTATCGAATGCGAAAATCAAGGGGCTACCAGAAATTGTCTAGATATGATCTGTGCCTTTACCAAATTACAGGGTATAAATAAATGGATTTGGAGGGATTAGGTGCTCCCTTGTCTCTCAATCTCATCCGACGTCCATAAGGACATCCCCAACATTTTACACTCAGGCTTGGTGAAAGGGGCCGCTGAAACTGCTGCGCGTTTTCGGGAATTGCGTGTGGAGAAATTTAATGCTTGGAGGACGATATTCACAGATGCATTGGTCGATAGGGTCACAGAAACGGTGGGTATAGGGGTGCACTCTCCAGACTTCAACTTAAATATCATGCCGGATCATTGGAATGTTGGCACAGCGGAAATGGCTGCAATTGGATATGCTCTGCACTATATTATTACCAATAATGCAGATAGGGCCATGATAATATCAGACTCATGGTCAGCATTGCACAAGCTGAAAAATTGGAGAGACGCTTTCAGACTCAACATCCTCTCAGTCAATGTCCAGTGAATGCTTTATAGAGCCAAACAGCTCCATCTGGATCCGATATTGATGTGGATACCCATCCATTCCGGCATAGAGCAGGCCAGGCACCTGCCACGGGAGGGAGTGTTTAGAGGGGACCCCAGCTTACTGTGGCCCAAGCTGAAGAGAAAAATAATAGAGGGGTGAAGTAGGTAGAACAAAGGGAGTACTATATACAGGACATACCAAATCGGATAAGAAAAACGAACTGAACTGCCTGAGTGTCCAGTGAGAACATCTCCTGAAATATAACTCCTGAAGATGCCAGACACTCGAACTGGCGAAACGTCGAGAACTAATCTACGACGACGGCCTAAATGCTCGAAAGAACATGTCACAATACATATTGAATCAAAAAGGTACCTAGCTGAGGTTGGTGCAACACAGGAAAACCATACAGGTCTGCAGTATGATTAAATGAGGAAAGGGAAAAAACCTCAGCTGAAAAAAAAACCCTTACCCCGGCCGTGAAAAAAAATTTATTTAAAATACTAAATTATATTGGTAGTCATGACGTCGACGAGTAAGGATGTTTCAACAATCGCTCCGCGAACAATCCTGAATGTGCTGTTTGCAAACGAAATGTCGCAAAATCGATCATAACTTGTTCGATCTGTAATAGAGCCTACCACAGTCACTGTAGTAGAAAAATGGAAAAGTGTTGTGATAGAGAATTCATAGTTTCCCCATCGTGTTCAGAAACAAGTGAAAAGTTATTTTCATCATCCGTTGATGACATCGTAATAAACAGCGAATCGTCAACCCAGGACCTGTTATTGAAGATTATATTTGAATTGGAGAGTAAAAACAAATTACTGATTGAAAACGTAAAACTATCAGAATTTAAAATTTCCATGTTAGAGAATGAAATAGCCCAGAAGGATGCAATCATATCCAACCTAAGTAAAAAAGATAAACAAGATAAGGAACTCGATGCCGTTCATAAGAATCTCACTGAGCCACGCATTTCGTATAGGGATGCAGCAACTCCTGCTCCTACTGGTAATGTAACAACCTCGTCTAGAACAAACGTCTCCTTGCCGAGACTTTCCATTACAGCACCCCAAGAAATATCGGGTTTTAAACAAACAACTCGTCAAACAGTTGCTCGCGAGATGAAAAATCAAAAACAAGAAACTCCAGATTCCAGTATTTCACCAAAAACCGACGACGGACCAGAGTGGCAAACTACTTCCCGCAGAAAAGTGAAAAGAAGAAGACAACGAGCCCTTGTTGTAGGTAATTTCACTGGTTCATCAATTGTTGAGGGAGTAAAGAAATATAAGGCTCTGCATGTGTCCAATCTAAAGCCAGAAACTAAAGCAGAAGATCTCCAGAAGTTCTTGCTAAAAACTTTTTCTGATGTAAAATGTGAATTCCTCAAATCTCGCTACCCCGAAATCTATTCGTCCTTCAAAGTTCTCATCCCAGTTGAGGAATATGAAAAGGTTTCAGTTCAGGCACACTGGCCAAATAGAGCAAGTGTGCATAATTTCTGTCGTTTGAGTCACATACACGGAGGTGTCGCAATTTTCGCGAGGGACTGTTTGGATACTCGGGAATGATAAAGTTCGCTGAAGAGATGATATGTGAATGTAGTACGATTAAATTGGTTCTCGGAAAAAGAGAGTTTGGATTCATCAGTGTATACAGACCATCAGACGATTTTGAATCGTTGATCACAAATCTGACAAATATTATTCAATACTCTTTTAAACATGTCGAACATATATTTCTCTGTGGCGACTTGAATGTCGATTATCTGGTAAGTTCGAGACGAAAAGACCTCTTGCTTGATTTATTTGACTCTTTCCGATTGAAAATAACTTCAACGCAACCAACAAGAGTTTTCACCAATATATTAGGTCACACGTCCTCCACAAAGATCGATTACATTGTAACAAATGTAGATGTTAAGGATTGTAAAGCTGATGTATTTTCAGTTCAATCTGGAGATAATGAAGCATTTCAATCAGATATCTTCCTTGACAATATCAAAGTACAGCTCGAAAATCGCGTTCAACGTAAAATGTGCAGAAATATGTTTCCTCAAAATCTGAATAAATTGGTTGAAGATATTTCCAACTGTTCTTTCGCAGATTTGTATGAAAATTCAGATGTTAATGTTATTTTTCAAAGATTTGTTGACACTATTAGAAATTTCATTGAGTATAACTGTCCACTAACTCATAACACGGTTGAAACGAATACATCAAAAAATTGGATAACACCGAGAATAAGAGAAGCCAGTAAAGAATTGAAACATCTTCATTGGCTCCATAATAATTTGAAAACCAGTCAGTCTCAAAAATTGTACAAGAACGCAAAGAGTGCTTTCAATAACATGATAAAATCAACTAAGCAGAATTTATTGATCACTTGATTAGAACATCTGATAATAAGAATAAAATGGCCTGGAAAATAGTGAATAATGAAACTACCACGGGATCCAAGAATGCCAATAACTCGAGTAATAAAATCAAATTGAATATTGATGGTGGAGAATTTTCTCAGGATGTCGACGTAGCCAATTCTTTCCGAGATTGCCAAATTAAGTTTGGAATTGAATTACGATAATGCACTGAGTCAAATTTGTACAACATCTTTTATTCGCATTAATACTTTCTTTTTTCATCCTGTCGATGAAACTGAGTCGGGTCAGGACTTAGTTTCTGTCAAAATATTGAAACTCAAAGCGAATGATATTTCTGATCATTTCGCACACCTTATTAATGAATCAGTTTACGGTGATGTTTTTCCTTGTTGTTTCAAGCTAGCAACTGATGTAGCGAACTATCGCCCTATCTTCATATTAAGTGTATTTTCAAAAGTAATAGAAAGAATAATAATAATAATATATTTATTTCCACTGATTTTTTTTACAAAATTTGGGAAAAGGTCAACATATAAAAGGTAAATACAACAAACATGTGATGAATATACATGAAAAGCATACAAATTTACAGTACAGGAAAATTTCAGCCGTCAAGGTACTCGTCAATCGAATAAAACGCCTCGTCCAACAAATATTTCTTCAACTCCAACCTAATCAATACTCAAGTGATCCGTCAAACCATTATGCAATCGTAGGGAAGTCAAAAAAGGCCCGCGCTGAATATGCGATAACCTGGTGAACGGAACGTACAGATCAGAACTCTGACGGGTAACATAGTGATTTATTTCACCACATTTGGTAAAAGACAAGAGGTTTTTCCTAACATACAATATGCTCTGAAATATGTACAAGGAGGGCAATGTCAATAAGTTGTTACGAAAAAATTCACGACATGATACACGGGATGATAAACCATACATGGATGTGACAACGATACCATTGACCCTGGTTTCCTCGACAGTAAACTCTACAATGTTGGATTTCGTCGTACTTTCTTGAGGTGGATAGTAAGTTTTAAGACCCATCGTAAATTAATTGTTAGGGTGGGCAATACGTGTTCTACTGAATTCGAAAATAATCTCGGTGTTCCGCAAGGTTCAGTACTGGGACCATTATTATTTATATTGTTTATAAATGATTTGCCAGTCCATGTGAAAATGGCTAAAATAGTGATTTTTGTGGACGATACATCATTTGTCGTGAGAGCAAAGAGTGTAGGCGAGCTCGTTAGTCTGTGTGAGTTGTTGTTGACAAACTTTACTTCATGGTGTCAGGCAAACAGACTATTCCTAAATGTTAACAAAACTAAAGTGATAGAGTTCGAGCTAAGGGGATCCTCCCCGTTAACTCTGAATTATGGAAAGGATATCCTTCGTACCAGGGATTCTACAAGGTTTTTAGGTTTGACTGTTGACAGCAATTTGAGATGGTGCGATCATGTTGCTCACATTAGTAAAAAGTTATCATCTTCCTTTTACGCAATCAGCAGACTGGGGAGCTCGCTTCCATTCGATGCACTATTGAATGTTTATTATGGCCTTGTCTATTCACATCTGTCATATAACATCGAGATCTGGGGCAACTCAATTGATTTCAGTAGATTGTTCATTGCACAGGAACGTATTTTATTTTTTGGGCTTAGACCACGAACATCGTGTAAACTAATCTTTCATGAATATAAAATATTGACTGCTCCATGTATTTACATTTATAAATGTCCTACCTATATGAAGGATAATGAAATACTGTATGCTAAACTCTCAAGCTTTCATAGTTATAATACAAGGAGCGAAAGCTTGTTAGCCATACCAAAACATAACACCAGCAAATTCGAAACATCTCCTACTTATATGTGTATCAAGTTATTTAATAAACTCCCAGTAAATACAAAAATCCTGAACAAAATTCGTTTTCGTACAGTAGTCAAGGCATTGTTGAATGACAAATGTTATCATAGTGTAGATGAATATCTTTGTGATAGATTTTGAGGTTTCTTTCCTCTTTTCTTTCTCTGTTTCTTGTAATTTTGGACCTGTCCTATACGTTGTTAAAAATGTCTTAAGGGATGAATAAAGATTTATTATTATTATTATTAAATATCAGGAAAATCTCGAAAAACATCAGTGTGATCTAAGAGAACATCTTCATGTTATCCTTCGATGGGCTCAGATAAACAGATTCTTCACAAAACGACTCACAATTATTAATCTGAAATGAAAAAAGACAAAAGCAGAAAAGAAACCAGTTATTTAGAATAAATCAAATTATTTTGAAATTAGCCACCCATTTTAGAAATGCATTTGTTACGTTTTGTATAGCCTCGAAACCATCTTGAAATTTATAAATGTTATAAGATGTTCTATAGTCTCCTCATTTCCTACACACTCAGAACTAGGGCTCTCAACCGAATTCCATCGGAAGAGCATTGAATCGTCCATGGCCTGTTCTAATGCGATTTAGAACAGACCATATTCTCCTGGAAAGGTCAAAACCAGGAACTCTGATAGAAGAATCAGAAATAAGATCTTTGTTGAAAAAATTGGATACATTCCATTCAGATTGCCAAATTTCTTTGTCGCTTCTATTCATAGCAATCAGAAAATTTGACCAAAAAGGTTTACGCCTTATGGGAAACTAGGACACAAAGTACATAGAAAACCAACCCACACAGATAGATTTCTACCAAAAGAGTCCAATCATTACTCAGAACAGAAACAAGGAGTTATCGAAACACTCGTAGAGAGGGCCCGACAAATTGACACGGACAAACCAACGTGCTGGAAATAAATGGCTACAACAATTTGAATGGATGCAACTGCTATTCAACTGGTCGTCTACAACAGTTTCAACCTTAGCGATGCTGAAAAAATAACTTGCAACTTATCAAAGACAAGAGATAAGTTGAAAGACTATTTTGCGCCAGAGAAATCTTTCGGAAGATATATGTTTTTCAAGATCGAACAAAATGACGAAGAACAATTCAACGAGTTTTTGACCAGGATGAAAACACAAGCAAATAGATGTCAATTCGACAATTTACTCCAAGAAATGTTGAAAGCTAAAATAGTATTTTAAATCATATCTAATCAAGTAGAGAAATTGTTGACAGAAGATAAACTAAACCTAACTGAAACAATAACTATCTGTGAACCAAGCGAAAAAGCTTCAAAACAACTGGATGAATTGGAAGGTGAAAGTAAAACAGATAAAGTACTTACAGTGAAAAATGTTGAATGTAGTATGCCTCTATATGAAGTTCAATGTTACTCCATAATACTGTCAATGCCATATCGCAGAGAACAAAATTAGTCAGTGTCTATAATTATATACTGTAGATAACCAATAAAGCAAGTTAAATAAAATATATCACTCTGAAAATCATACATTCAAATATCACAAGGGAAAACTATAAGATATCCACAAAATTACAGATTATGTGCCCAGAGGTCTACAAATAAAGATAAAATATCATAAAATCCTCCAAGATGACTCAGGAATATGAAGAAGTTAAAGATCTCGCTGTTCTTCAAGACCCATCGTCGTTTGCTACGTGGGACTTTGAGATCAGAATTCTTTTCGCCACAAAAGAATTAATCGACATTGTCGATAGAACTGATGAACTAAAAAATTGCGACAATAAACAAGGTAAGAAAAAGTTTAAGCACGAAGGCAGTAAAGCCAAATATTACAATAATTAACTATCGATGAAAACGTTAAAATTTTTGTCCTGTGATACTTCACATGCAATGTATGCAAAACTAAAATCAATATTTAAAAGGGACTCTTTTCAGAGATCACAACAATTGCTTATAGAATTTTGAGGTTTCAGGTATAATCGATCAAAAGATATGGCTAGCGACATAAGCTGTTGGCCTTTGAGTTGAATAAACTATAGAAAGGACAAATCACTGATAATATGCTTATACCAGAAATATTATCTATTTTACCAGATCAGATCAATCATTTTACTACAGCATGGGATTCCACAAGAGAAAAAGAAAAACCATGGAGAATTCAATCGGAAAACTTATCAGAGAGGAATCAAGACTGAAAAAGAATAGCCATGAGAGAGTTGCCTTCAAAACTACCAAGAAGACGAAAAAAGTTTCAAACCATGTCCAATAGACGAACCATAAGGAAGAATTCCTTGAGAATTATCTAAAAGAAGACAATAATAAAGCTTGTTCAATATGCAGAATAGAATCATAAAGAAGAGAAGTGTTTTTTCAAATCTGGTGGAGAATTCAACAAAGAGAATAATGGCAGAGCCAACAGTAATGGTAAATTCGAAGATTACTCTACAGAAGAAATGAAAAGAAGAAAATCTCAAGAAGGTGAAATACACATGTCCGAAGAAGATAAGGATCTGGAAGTAGATAGTGCATGTAGACACATGAAGCAATCTACTGACAAATATAATAACATATGATGGAACTGTGATGTGTCGCATGTTCCAGAACTGAGAATAAATTTCATATCTGTGTTCATACATCAACAGAAAATTACCTGTTTACAAAGACCAGTAAAAAGCCTTGAAAGATTAAGCTACTATTCTAGTAGGACAAAAGTTCGAAAACGGCTAATACGAGTTGAAACCAAAGTCACACAGAGAATCCTTCCTATAAGAAAACAACAACAAGAGTCGCATCGAAAATTACACAGTTCAGAAACTTGTGTGAAAAAAAAGGATACTACTCGATTACAGCATTCCACATACCCCTCAACTTCACGGGAAAGCAGAGAGAATGAATCTGACTATCTATACTTCTATACTTATATTATAAACGTGAATGTCCGTGTGTTTGTGTGTTTTTTGTCGCCTATGGACTCCGGAACCAGAGGACCAACTTTGATGAAACTTTCACTATAATGAAGAGAATTTATTTTGGGAGGTTTTCGGAAGTAATTGCATCAAAATTACTGATAATTTTGCATGACAGCGTGTTGTCCAAAAACTGCATGAGTTCATTTTCATTTTTGGAGAAAGAGCCCGACAGCGAAGGTGGAGTTTTCATGAAAAACTCGGTAATTACCCCGGTTTTTTCAGGCTTGAACGGCCGACGCTGGGTACACTATAACAGATAGAGATACTTGGTAGAGACACGATAACCATTTTTAACATTTTCTATTCAATTCGTATTAATGTTCAATTCGAAGAGGGCTCCCGACTGGCATGGAATGAATTCATATCAAAATGAATGTGATTGTTATGTGCGGCATTCACTCCTGCTTTACTATACTGCTTTTTACAGTATAGTTTTCCAATGGATACTTCAAAAGTTACCGCAGGTTGAACGAATGCGAATTTGAGCAAGAAATTATGGAATCTACGCGAGATAACTGTCACGTAATCACGTGTCTGTCTCTTTTTCGATACGAGGTTATGAATGTGGGGTTGCAGACCTATCAGTACCGTTTTAAATTGAAATATTACGCGAGCGGGGCAGCGGGTTTGAGCTAGTAATGAATAAAGCAAGAGCAGTCATAGCTGATTCCAAACTCAAGAAAGAAATGTGTGACGTAGTAGTACTCAGTGCAACATACTTTATCAACAGCAGTCCAACAGCAAAATGAAAACACCTCCCGAGAGTTGCATACTGGATACAGACTTTTTGATCAAGAAGGTAGAACTATAGTTGTGACCAGAGATGTATTATTTCGAGAAGATATGACAGAAGATATAAAAGGAAGAAATTTAATTGTTGAAGATGAAGAATCTGTTATCGATGAGGATCAGCAATATGGAGAGGAAGAAGAGATCGAAGATGACGGGTGCGGTGATCAAAAAAATGAAGAAATAGACACAGAAGAGAATCAAGGAAGAAGAAACTTCCGAGATAGAACAAACTTGAGACGACCTCAGAGATACAATGATTATGAAATGGCAATGCTTATTGAAGCATTGAGCTATTGAAGAGGAAAAACAATAACTACAGGAAAATAATACATGGAAACTACTTGATCCCAGAAAAGCGAAAGGAAAAGAAATTCTCACAAGCCAATGGATTTTTAAAATGAATGATAATGGTCGATGCAAAGCCAGATAAGTCGTGAGAGGCTGCCAACAAGAAAACAATATAGACTTCAAAGAATAATTCAGTCCAGAAGTTCTATAAAATTTCCGAATCTTACAATCTATGTATAGGAATGTGATATATCATAGAACCATAGAATTTTTAATGATCCTTCATGAAAAGAAGCGTATTTCGTAACACCTGCATGATGCATAGAATCTAAGAATTTTGGATGAGAAATTTCAGCTTCCTAAGATTAATAGTAATGAAGTTTTGGATGTTTAACCAAAGCTATGTTTTGCACAAAAAAAAAGAAGAAATCATTTAATTACTCAGGAACCGCTAAAAATAAATATGAGAAAGTGATAGCAAAATACTCGTGTTACTACGACGAATAAAAGTAGTCACTACTTTTTGACATAAGCGGCAACAGAGAACCAACATGGATTTTTACCAGGGAGATCTGCCATCACCATCACGAACCTCCTCAAGTATTTGAACGATTGGACAAGCGCTATCGATTCTGACATACTAATCGATGTTATCTACCTTGATTTTGCAAGGGCTTTTGATAAGGTTCCACATATACGTCTGCTAGCCAAACTGGAAAATATTTGAATTCGGAGACGTCTCCTTTCATGGATTGGGGCGTTTCTGTTTGGACGGCAGTTTTACGTGCGGGTCGGTAGTTATTTTTCCATTTCTAGGCATGTTACAAACGGTGTTCCCCAGGGGCCAGTAGTGGGACCAATTTTGTTCACCTTCTATATATCCGATCTACCCTCCGTTTCTATGTATGATGATGATACAAAGATTTATGGATCTGATAAAACCATCTTACAACAAGATCTACTCATCATCCAGCAGTGGGTGATGTTTGGCTCCTACCAATAAATCCAGAGAAATGTGCTGTTATACACGTGGGACTGAGGAATCGCCAAGAGCAATACATCATCAATGGAAGGACTCTTTCTGACTACTCAAGTCATGTTGATTTAGGGGTCATTGTAACTGAGAACCTGAGTTGGTCTGACAGCATTCATATTAATTGTACCAAGGTTTCCAGAATGTTGTATCTCCTAGAAAGAGTATTTGGAAAGTGTAATATCAGTACCTGTCGCTCTCTCTATGTTACATACATTCGACCAATAATTGAGTATGCCGGTGCAGTTTGGGATGCGAGATTGGTTGGCGACAGGACTTCTTTGGGGAATATACAAAGGCGAGCCACCAAGATGGCTTCCGGTTACCAGCAACCAAGTCATGAAGATCGGTTCCGTATGATGAAACTACCATGGGATCTCATACCAACATACAGAGCGCTGAGAGGAATGTTTGGAGTGGATCTCTCTCATAAGTATGATCTCAACACCAACCAACGTCTTCGTGGTCACGAGTTCAAATTGTACCGTGAAAATTTTCATCATGCGACTAGAGAAAATTTCCTTTCACACCGTGTTTTGAATGCTTGCGCAATCGGCTTCCATCTGTTGTGGTGAATAGTGAAAGTGTCAATTCTTTTAAGTCATTGCCAGTTTTTGATTTATTGGATGTGTCACACTGTATGTGTCTTTCTTGTATTTTTTTTTGAGACTTATAGATTCCGATCTTGGCTCTTGATTTCAATAAATAATAATAATTATGAAGACGTAGTATCATAAGTGGTATGAATACGCATAAAAAAACGTTTCACAGAAGTGGAAGCTGAAGAAATGATTGAAAACATTCTGATGGCAATAAAATCGAATGTGCCAGAAGTTGTCCGAAGATTTGATGCCTCTAATGGAGAACTGAAAATAATTCTTTTAAATGAAGAAGCTACAGAAGCAGAGGCAAAGAAAATAATGGAGGGTGAGCCAGAAGCCCTTGATACTGAAATAACAAAAAGAAAACGATTCGAAAGAAAGTCAGATGATAAAACAGGTATGATCTGCTTTAGATTTGGAAAACCCAACCACTCAAGTAAGGAGTGTACATCAAAAGCGTATATATGCTACAATTGCAAGGAACTAATGACGAATCCAAACCATACAGCAGCCACATGCTACAAACCAAAAGCTGTAGGACCTATAGAGATATTTTTCTCAAGCATTAGTTTATTTTGGTTCTATGATTATAATAAACTATGATCAAAATATATTAGGAAGTGTCAATCAATTTATGAATATGAATGTTAAAGTCTTTATTCTGTTTATTGTGAATAAAATCAACTTCAACATGGTAGCAGAGCGTGGTTGAAAAAACAAAATTGAAGTTAAAGATATTCATAAATTGCGAGAGAATTGAACTAAGAAGATGGATGCCAGTAAAGTACAAATTGGTTTGCTTGAGGGAAAGTCAAACTGGTCAACCTGGAAATATAAATTGTGCATTTTGTTGAGAGAAATCAAAGGTGGCCTGGAATTTATTGAAGGAAAACTGGAAGCCCCTAAACCCTTAACAGAAGATGCTAAAAGTGTTGAAAAAAGCAAGTATGAGAAAGATTTATCCGATTTTAATCAAGCCGACAGTAATACTTTACTAGTTTTGACTCTAAATATGACACAAGAAACTTTAGAAAAAGTAATACGTTTCACATCCGCTAGAGAAGTTTGGTTTGAGTTGCACAGACTTTATGATGGCAATGTCGAGGACAAGACATATGACCTATGCATGCAATTCTTTGGCTACGTAAAACAAGCAGATGATGATATAGCTACACATACTTCAAAACTAAAGAATCTTTGGGGTAATCTTCAGAAACATATTTCGAAGGACAAAATGACTGCTGGAAATAAGTGTAAGTGCGATTTACCTGAAATTTTACTCATCTGTAAAATATTAGAAACTCTACCTTCTGAATTCTTCTCGTTCAAGTCAAGTTGGATGCTCATGTCCAACAAAGATAAAACAACAGATAATTTGACAAATAAATTGTGTGCTTATGAAAAAGCATTGTCAAGCAGAAGTGAGATTAAACAGGAATTTTTGTATACAGCAAACAAAAGAAACTCATTATTCTGTAAATACTGTAAGTCACGAGGACACAAAATAAGACAATGTCTTAAATGGAAGGCAGATGGTAAGCCACCAAAACCTGACAAAACTAATAGAGCAAGTGCCGCGAAGAACAAAGTTTCATTATTAGCCGTTTCAAGTGTTGTGTTGTTTTGTGAAAATGATGAAGAAAATTGGTATGTTGATAATGGCGCAACAAATCACATTACCAACCAAAATAATGTGTTTGAGAGCTATTTACCATTTAACAATCATCACCAAATAACTACAGCAAATGGAGAGTCGGTACCAGCATTAGGAAAAGGTACAATCAGAGTTAAAACATACGTGAGTGGTAGAATGCAAGTCTTTCCTCTGACTGAAGTATGGTATGTACCAAGTATTAAGAAAAACTTGTTCTCAACATTGTCATCACAAGATAAAAATCCAGACAGTGAATTTGTTTCAACAACAGAAGAGTGTTTTTTAAAGTTATCAGGAGAAGTTATACTTGTTGGATCCAGCAATTGTTCAGGAGGATTGATAAACTTGAAATGAAATCTTTAAAGCCAGAAAATTCAGAAGAAATTAATTCAGTTCGAAATGATAATCTCCTACAGTTATATCACGAAAGATTTGGACATCAAAATAAGAGATATGTCAAAACAATACTTAAAAAGGAACTGGAATTAGATGTAAAACTCGATAGTGAAATATGTGAAGGTTGTGTCTATGGAAAAGCTCATGTACTCAAATTTGGTACTAGATGTCGAGCCAACGCACCTGGTGAACTTTTACATACAGATATATGTGGTCCATTTGATCCATCAAAATCCGGCTATCGTTATTATGTTTTATTCAAGGATGATCATAGTAGGTATCGTTTTATATATTTCATGAAACACAAATCAGAAGTGATAGATAACTTGAAAATTGTCCTAGAGGAAATTAAAGCTGCAGGTTATGGCGTGAAAGAAATTTTATCAGATAATGGTGGTGAGTTCGACAATATCAGAGTCAGAAAAACGCTGGAATAAGGCAAAGACTCATCATGCCATATACACCACAACAGAACGGGTGTGCAGAAAGAGAAAACCGAACTGTTGTTGAAACAGCAAGAGCTTTAATGCATGATAGAGAAGGAATTTTCGATCAAAGTTCTTGGGCAGAATAAGTCAACACAGCAACATATATTCTGAATCGCACCAGTAAATCAAGTGTTGAAGGAATATCTCCCTATGAAATATTGTTCAAGAAGAAACCGAAATTGAGTCATTTGATAATCATAGGTAGTAGTTGCTATGTTCATGTTCTTAAGAGGCATCGGAAGAAAATGGAAAAGAAAGTTACTAAAGGTATTCTTAAGGGTTATGAAAATGATGATGGTTATCGAATATGGTCTATAGAACAAAAGAGACTAGTAAGATCGAGGGATGTCATAATTAATGAATGTGAAATTTTGCCAGTAGTAAATACTCAACTCAGTGAAAGTCAAATTCAAAATAGTTTTGATTACTTCAGAGTTGTTGAAAATGGTGAAAATTATCTCGATTCATCAAATTTTGACGCTGAACAAGATCAAGGGTCAATTGAAGGAGATAATCAGAATCTGGAAAAAAGAGTGATACCCGATGAAATAGTCGAAGGAAGTGAGCAGAGTACTGAAGACATGAGACAGGAGTTGCGAGACAGAAATAACATTAGGAAGCCATCACGTTTTGATGACTTTGTTATGACAGTGGCTGCAGAAATATGTGACTCGAATGAACCTTTAAATTACATGGATGCCATAACTTGTAATGAAAAAGAACACTGGATTTCAGCTATGAAGCAGGAGTTACAATCTTTGAAGGAAAATAATACTGGGATTTTGAAAGAATTATCACCTGGAAAAAAGGCAATTTTTTGCAAATGGGTATTCAAGCTCAAGACAAATCCTGATGGCTCCGTTGAAAAATACAAAGCAAGATTGGTTATAAAAGGATACTCTCAGAAGAAAAGGATTGATTATGATCAAACATATAGTCCAGTGGCAAAAGGAGGAACAATAAGGTCACTTTTAAGCATAGCTGCCAGTAAAAATATGTCTCTCACACAGTTTGATGTATGTACTGCATTTCTCTATGGTGAATTAGGAGAAGAAGTGTACATGAAACAACCTGAAGGTTTCGAAGATACAAGTGGCATGGTTTGTAAACTGCAACGAAGTTTGTATGGGTTGAAACAAGCTCCAAGATGTTGGAATGAACGTTTCAGTGATTTTCTTAAAAATGAAGGGTTTAAACAATCTGATGCCGACCCATGCCTATTTATAAAGAAACAAAGAACTGACATACTACTGTTAGCTCTGTATGTTGATGATGGACTACTAGCTTGCAGCAATGATATCATGAAAAATGAATTTTTGAAGAGTTTACAAGCAGAATTCAAAATAACGGTAAAACCGGCATCCTACTTTCTTGGGCTCCAAATCCAGAAAGAAGAGAACGGTACTATTCAAGTGAATCAATCTTCGTAT
This sequence comes from Hippodamia convergens, assembly GCA_038502775.1. Classification (NCBI taxonomy): domain Eukaryota; kingdom Metazoa; phylum Arthropoda; class Insecta; order Coleoptera; family Coccinellidae; genus Hippodamia; species Hippodamia convergens. Next base: position 66,267,101 of record CM076608.1, read on the forward strand.
ACCAGGAAAATTAGGAAAATTCTTGAAAGATACGGTATGTTAGACTGCAAACCGGTAACAACTCCAATAGTTAAAGAAGTTTCTCAATTAGGGAAGGAAGATGATGAATTGAACAAAACTTTTTCTTATCGAGAAGCAGTTGGTGCTTTGATTTACCTAATGACCAGTACGAGGCCAGACATAGCATATGCAGTCAGTGTCGTCTCCAGAAAGTTAGAAAATCCAACGAACGCAGATTGTGTTAAGGTTAAAAGGATATTTCGTTATCTGAAGGGCACACTGGATCTTGGTCTTAGCTATAGGTCAAAAGAGAGAGATGAGTTAGTGGCCTTCAGTGATGCAGACCACGGAGGTGATAGTGAAACAGGACGCTCCACCTCTGGTATTTTATGTATGTATGCTGGTGGAGCTTTATCTTGGCTGAGTCAACGTCAAACATCTGTTGCAATTTCCACAACAGAGGCAGAAATAGTTGCTGCCAGTGAAGCTGCACGGGAAATGGAATGGCTAAAACGATTATTCCAAGAAATTCTCGGTTTTAAATTAGTTCCAACATTAATTGTAGACAACGAAGATGCTATTAAGTTGAGCCTAAATCCAGAATTCCACAGACGTACTAAACATATTCATATAAGACATTTCCTTGTGAGAGAACTCGTTTTAGAAGATAAGATAAAAGTTGAAAAAGTTTCAACAGAGGACCAATTGGCAGATTTAATGACAAAACCTCTGTTCAAACCTCGGCTGCAAATACTCAGAAAGAAATTGGGATTAACCAAAATATTCCAATGAGGGAAGGTATTGAAGCTGGAGATATTTTTCTCAAGCATTAGTTTATTTTGGTTGTGTCAATCAATTTATGAATATAAATGTTAAAGTCTTTATTCTGTTTATTGTGAATAAAATCAACTTCAACAGGACCTAATAAAGTTGGTTTCAGTTTCCGATACTCACACAAAAATTTCAGAGGTGCACGCCTTATGGCTATGCCTTGACGAGGCATAAGAGGTGGTAGACCAAACAGAGGATCTGAACGTGATGCTGGCTGTGGACAAAGGGAAAGAAACCTGTACAAAAGAATAAAAAAATTTAAAGTGGTGATCGAACGAAACATGTTTTTGTTGCAGTAGAGGACATGTAAGACAACCTAGAAGGTCACTCCGCTGAAGAAATAGATGCAGATGCCTTGAATGTCGAAGGTATGTATGAATTGAAAAATAATGAAGATACAATAAGATTTCTCTCAAATTCAAGGACAAGTGAGCATATATGACAAATGAAATAAAAAGTTTGACCAATGTAGACAAAGTTGATAAATCAATTAAAATTAAAGGGGCCAATATAGACTCGAAAACAGACTTATGGGCCCCATCCACTATCAATTAAACTGAAGTTAATCGTAAGGCCGTCGATCTGGATCGCCATACATTGATCAATTCATCTTAAGATCTCGGACTGCAGTAGGCGCGGACCAGGGGAGTGCAGCGAGAGCACAAAAACGAGAAACACAAAGTAATCTACGACCTGCGTTTCAACTTCATTTCCTAACCTCCTCCGATAATGTCATCTGTCACAACTCTGAAAGCTATGTCAAAATCGTATGTCGGAGATACATGAAATGAGATGAATGACAGAAATACAAAAAGGAGGCAAAAGTGGAAATGTCATGTCATCTGATATTTGTTTTCATCGTTTTGATGCTAGTGCTAGTGATTTTATGTATTAATATTTTATTATAGTGGTGAAATGTTATCAGTATGTGATGTTGTTTTTGTGGAGATTTTTTTATCAGGTTTTCATTGTAAACAGTCTTTGTGAAGATTTTTTTCAGGTTTAATACAAGGTAGGTGAGAGGTAATAAAATATATAACTGGTTAGTTTTGACTCAATCAATTTAGTAAATGAGTAAATCTATTCTAGAGAAAAAGCTATGATGTGGTCAACTTAAAGCTTAACCAACCGTTAATTTCAGGATTAACACCTGTTGTAATATGACGTAAATTTCCACTTGTTGATAACTATGTAGTTCGTGATCCACTAAAATACGCCTGAAGAGCGAACTGCTCCTATTGCTCGAAATATAGGTCGAGGTACGCTACGCACGCTCCTTGAATATGATGTTTATTAGATTGTAAGTGACATGCAAATGGTTGTAATATTGACATTAAAATATTAGCTATTAAATATATTAAACAGTGGCATTTCATTCAACCTGAAGTGGAGTATAGATATACTCCACTCATTCACTTTATAGGTGTTGTTAGATCAACACCTATAAAGTGAATGATACCTGTTTCTTTTGTAGGTACAAGCGGATCTTCTCACCTACAGAATTAAAGAACTGCAAGAGCTTCCCATCCTGAGTGACTTCGTTTTATTGTGTTTTTATCATAATCAAAAACTATAGTAACTTCACCCGTTCTCACAATTATTCAATATCTTTGTTAAAAACATTAAGGTAATTGAAATATTAGTACATTATTGCAGATATCTGCTAGGGGTTTTGCGGTGTCGCCGACGATATGGTTTTATTTTGGAATACTCAAATCTTTTCAATTTCGAACTTAAAAAATGCTAATATTTAAAATTAACAGGACACAAAATTGACGAAAGTGAAGTTTGATGAATCAATAACTGAATGTGAAGGTTGTAAACGAGTCAAAATTGTAAGGGAACCAAGTAAAACTTCAAGATACAAACATGAAGAAGCTTTCAAGCTGATTCATACCGATTTAATGAGATCAATTAATCTTGGATCATTTACATACGGAAATAAATATATCATTACGTTTATTGACGAGTATATGACTGAATCGATGAAATAATTGATTGAAAGAGAGAAAATAAGTTTGCAAATTATTCCTACCTACACTACTAATTTAAACGGTGTAGCAGAAATATTTAATCCAGAGTTACAACAAAAAATAAGATGCTTGCTTTTTGACTCTGGTTTTCCTATCTCGTTTTGGGCATATGCATTACAAATGACAGTTAAAATTTATAAATGTACACCTTACGAATTATTATTCAAAAGACTATGCACAATAAAAAACTTTAGAAGTTTTGGATGTGTTCGTTAAGCCTTGGTTTCCTCGAAAGCGGTACCGTCAAATTCCGACCGCAATAATAAGGCAAATGACGTTAGGTTGCGGTGGGAACATCAAGTTTCTTGATTGCAGCAATCGAATGTGCAAAGCCTTATATTTTCGAAAGCGGTTTTCTAATATGAAAACAATCGAAATCACATAACTTCACCACCGCAATCATTGACTAACTGTTTCTCGCCGTAATGCCACTATGCCGTTGCGCTGACCGCCAACGCATCCCTAAAAACCACTGCTGATGTTATGCATGGTACAGTTTTCTATGACGTCATTTGCCGGTACCGCTTTTGAGGAAAGCAAGGCTTTACGTTTTAAATACAAACATTAAAAGAAAGTTCAATGATAGAAGTACTTAATGTTCTCTTGTATCCTGCAATGACGACAGCTATCTCACAATTCAACCTGAAATTGGTAGAATCTAATGATCCTATGATCAAAAAATATAAAATTTATTGAGTCGAAGACGTATTAAAATTATACGTATGAACGAAAGACTATTCCAAATAAAAACCAAAATCCAAGTAATGCAAGTGATTGGTTACTTCCTGGGGTAACAAAGGAAGCATTAAATGTAGATGATCAAGTCTTGAGTTATCTTTGCGATTACTGTTCGGACTGTGATTGCTTGGAAAACTTTCAATATAACTCGGGAATGTAAAATGATGAACATGAGTCCTATTTAAGTACATACGTTGATGGCGAACCAGAAACATATCATGAAGCTGTTAGTGGGGCGGAAAGTGAAAACTGGTCAATTGCAATAAAATCTGAACTGGAATCATTATCAAACAATGAAACATGGTCATTAATTCGTAGAGAAGAATTGCCAAAGAATACAAAAGTAATGAATGCTAACTTGGACTTCAAAAGGAAGAATGAAAAAAAACATAACTAGATTCAAAGCTAGACTTGTAATTAGAGGGTTCATGGATAGGAATAAATACGATTTATCAGAAACATATTATGCACCAGTAGCACGATTAACAGATGTCTGATTTCTATTGGCAATAGCAAATGAATTCAAACTTGAAATACATCAATGGATGTAAAAACCACCTTTCTTAATGGGGTTCTAGAAAAGAAAATTTATATGGAAGTACCAGAGGGTATCGAAGACAGGGAAGCAATGCATGAACATGACGTATGCGAATTGAATAAAGCTCTATACGGAGTCGAAACTACATGTATGTATTTCCATGCATTCTGGGTTTCTGTGAAACCCCTCATAAGCTACTCAAAGCTTGTACTAGTTATTATGATGGGTGTGTTCTGTGTAGGCTTTGTTACGACGCTACCTTAGGCACAGCACTGTTAATTGCTTACCCAACAGTGAATGGTTCGGCGAGTTTTCCATACCAGAAATTTTTTTCCCTGGCTGAGCCATATCCACTAGGCTACCCGCATATTTAGGTACTCCTGAAAATTTTCCAGGAATACAGATAACGAGAAATTTAGATGAATGTACTCTACGTTCAAATCAGGAGGAATTTATTAGATGTTGAAAAGATTTAACATGAAAGAGTGTAATAATGTTAGAACGCCTATGTTGACGTATGAAAATGGGAAGAGTAATAATAACGATGATATCAAATCATATGATGAAGTTGTATTTCCTTACAGGCAAGCAGTAGTCTATTATCTCTAGCAAATGCAACTCGCCCTGATATTGTATATGCAGTAAACCTATTGAGTCGAAAACAATCATATTTCAATGTCAGTGATTGGATTTAGGTTAAAAGAGTTTTTCTTTATTTGGAAGGGACAATAAATTTAAGTCTTGTTCATGCTATGCTGATGCACCTTTTGGAGTAAATGATGAAAAGGGAAAATCCACAAACGGTATCAATACTAAGTTGTTTTGTGACTTTATATAGTGAACAACAAAGAGGCAAAGTCATGTAGCTGTTTCAACAGCAGAAGCAGAATATATTGCAATGTCAATGGCAATAAAAGAATCAAAAGCTTTGAATGAAATGAGTGAAAGGTTGATAAAACTGCATCCCACTCCGATATTGTATGAGGATAACACGTCAGCAATAAAGTTAGCTAAGTCTGACGAATCTCAAACTTTAAAGCATATAGTGAAGTCATGTTATCATTTTATTAAAATGGAAATAGCAAGTGAGAATGTATTTATCGAGTGGATCAGTTTAAATGATCAAATAGCAGATGCATTTACTAAAGTCTTAGGACCACCAAAATTTGAACAATTCAGAAATATGATGTTAAAATTGTTATTATATTGTGTTCTATGGACTGATATATTCGATATTAAATCTGGTTGGTTTTGGTTTTTGACATAAGACTTTGACAAGAAGTTCAAGTTAATGAAGTCGTTATGTTGTTACAATGAAATAGTATCATTAATAAAGAAATAGAAAAAGCATCTTGTGGTATTTTCATCGGACTCTGCCATCATATTTCGCAACAGCAAGAGCGTGGTTGATCGATGTGAGGCAAAATGTCGACAAGTTCGTCGTGCATTTTCCCCAAACTGCAGGATGGAATCTTCGAAGGTTTAGGGTAAAGATTTTACTGGAAGAACGAGGACTAAACATCGAGAAGACGTTGAATAGTGAAGAGGATGCTAAAGCGAAGTCCCTTATAGTTCAGTGTGTGACAGACAAATACCTTGATATAATAAAGAAATGCAAAACTTCAATAGAAATGATTGGCGCTTTGGAACGAGTTTTCGAGAGAAAAAGTGTATTTAATAAGTTATTTCTACGGAAAAAGTTATTGGCACTGAAATGCAGCAAAGATGAAGACCTACAATCTTTCATGATGAAATTTGACACTTTGATAACAGAGCTAGAATCTACAGGAACATGCTTAGAAGAAGCTGACAAACTAACTCATCTTTTCTTGTCGCTGCCTGACAGTTATGACACTGTAATTACAACATTGGAAACAATGAGTGATGAAAAAGACTCTGCCATCATATTTCTCAACAGCAGAAAAGAAAAAAAAAACTAACGATGGAATTTGCCAAATCAAGATTACTAGATGCGGAGCTAAAACTGAAACAAAAAAGAGAGAACACAGAGTCAACAAGTTTCTTTGCATGCTACGAATGTGGGAAAGAAGGACATAAGGCTTACCAGAGCAAAGAAAAAATGGAGAAAATAGAGGAAGAGGTCAATATAGAGGTAACAAGAGAAGACCGAACTACAGAGGAGGAAAGTCGACATCGAAAGCACAGGTGAGTGAACAAGCTGATAATTCTGAAATGTTTGTAGCGCTCACAACAAGTATGGAAGGACCAAATAATGATGAAGTTATTTTTGTGGTGGATTCAGGAGCAACACACAATTTTATACAAGAAAGATATATAAAATATATGACAGATGTGACCGTTCTACAAAATCCTATAGAAATAAGAATTGCCAATGGAGATAAATTAATTGCATATAAAAGAGGAAACTTAAAGGCTAGATATGATGGAACTCAAATTGTAGTAGAAGCACTGATAGTCAATGGAATTGCACATAACCTTTTATCGGTGAGTGAGTTGACAAATAAAGGCAAGGAAGTAATATTCAAAGAAGGACAGCTGATAATAAAATCGAACAAAAATGAATATAAAGGAGAAAAAAGAGGCAAATCAAATGTTCTTAGATTAAACTTATTTAGTGAAAGTGAATATAATTATACGAACCAAGAAAAAGAGGATCTATGGCATCTTAGATTGGGGCATATAAATAGGAATGGTTTAAGGATTATGAACCTACCTTATAGTAAGAATATGTGTGCCACATGCATGAAAAACAAAAGTACCAGGTTACCGTTCAAAGAGATAAGAAGACCACAATCTACCGCTCTTTGATTAAGGGTTGGTATATTCACATTAGTTTATAATTTCGAGTTTAGATGAAATAAAAGCACTAGTTTTCGCAATGTCGTTTATTCTCGTTGTCTTAGACTTAGCAGACCGTTTTCCATCTGTTACATTTTTCCTCTCTGACCGAGGGGGTTTATAGGTACATGTGTTGATTTAATATAGAATATGATACAGATTTCTTCGTGCAAATATAAAATATTAAAACCTGTATCAGAGAGGGCATTAGTAGGCTGAAAATGGTAATTTGCTAATATTTATTCTAACAACCGCCATTGGAGAGTTAATTCATTCAGGTGTAGTGGGACCAATGAGAACAGTAACTTCAGAAGGCTACAGATATTTTCAGGTAATACTCGATGATTATTCTCACTTTTATAAAACATACTTACTTAAAAATAAATCAGAAGTAGCAGACAACATTAAAGAATACATATATTCATTGAAGACAGAGAAGGGTATTAGAGTGTGTTAATGCAGATGCCTAGTTGTACAATTTTGTTTACTTGTATACAGAGGGCACTGCAGATACGACACCGTCATGTTCAATAGTTCAATGTGCAAGTAGTTAAGTTAGTGAATTTATATTAGGGTCTATGACAGGAAGTGTTTTGTGTCTTAGAGGTAGAAAGAATATGTTCAAGACGACAGTGTGTATTGTGTATGTTTAAAATAAAGAGAATCTTCTAGAATTTCCTTTCATGGTAGCAGAGCGTGGTTCATCAAATTTATTAGAGGTGTTATAAAAATATACAGTATATAAATATGGCCAAGGAAAATACACTTGTAATTCCATTCGACAAGAATATTAGCTACGAGGATTGGAGAAATAAATTTATGTATTTACTACGATTCAAGAAATGTCTGCCGGTTGTCCAACATGGAGAACGTCCTGACTCAATAAAAGAAGCCGATTGGAAGGATCAAGAAGACAAAGTAATGTACTATTTTTCATTAGCCTTCATTAGCCAATTATGGCTGATATGCAAAAGCCAAAGGAAATTATGGATAAACTAGATTCCATATATCTGAAAAAAGTGAAGCCAAACAATTACTCATAGAGCGACAACTAAACTTGATGAAACTGAAAGAAAATGCCAGCAAAAATGAAATAGAAATATTCTTCCAAGAATTTAACAAGAAAATTAATGAGTTAAGACTAGCTGGTGGATATGTTTTCAGAAAAAGAAAGCTGAGCTTCTTGATAATGGCTTTACCAAAGAACTGTCGACATTTGGTTGATGATCTCGATTCCCTGCCTGAACAAAATCGAACGGTTGAATACATTCAAGAGAAACTAATGAGTTGGAATGAAATATGTGAAACCACAGAAAAGCAAGCTGAATCAACGAGGGAAATCAAAAATACAAACTCACAAGCTTTCAATACAAGATTAACCAATGCAAGGAAATCTAACCGGACATATAATGAGGAACCGAAGACATGTTGGAGCTGTGGAAAGATCTGTCACATAAGCCAAAATTGTTATCAGAATGGGCAAGGATCCAGAAAACTCGGTCGTGGAGGTTACCAGAACAAAGGACATCAAGAATTTCATCGAGGTCGTGGATTTCATGGAACAAGAGGTAGAAATGGTTATGGTAGAGGTCGTGGAGCATACAGAAGTGGATTAGCTGGAAATTCAAGATGGACAAGAAACTGCTAGAAGATTGGAACTGTTCAATGTTGATGTAAATGTTGGTAATGTAGAACAAGGTGAGAACTCAAATGTTTTGGAATGGTTAATTGATAGTGGATGTACTGATCACATTGTGAAAACTGATAAATATTTTTATACATCTAGAGTTTTAAAGAATAAAGTAGAAGTCAAGTTGGGAAATTCGAATATAATTAAAGCCTCAATGATAGGAAATATAATGTGCGAATTTAAATTTGGTAATCGTAACGTTCTGGTGGATGTTAGAAACGTTTATTATGTCCCTGATATAAGAAGAAACTTATTAAGCGTGAGTGCCATAACATTAGCTGGTAACTCGGTAATCTTTAAAAATGAATATGTAAAATTTTATAACAGTCAAAATAGGTTTCTCTTCTCTGCAAAAGAAAAAAATAAATTATTTCCTTTATTGTGTGAAGTTCAAAAGAATAGTAATGAGATTTCAGCAAATTATATAAATAAGAATATGACAACAAAAGAAAAATTACATCGTGCTCTAGGTCATGTCAATTTCAAAGATTTGCATATAATGTGTCGTGATAAATATATGAATGATTTACCAGACTTTCTAGAAAATGAGTTTATGAAATGTGAAGTTTGTCTTGAGAGCAAATTGTCGAATAAAGAATATGCAACTGAACGAAGAAGAGCTAGATATTGTGGCGAAATAGTACATTCTGATGTTAAATACTTAGACGTAGAACGGAGAAAGATATTTTGTAACATTCATTGAAGATTACTCAAGAATCGCTAGAGTTTATCCGATTAAAAACAAATCTGAAGTATTTGAAAAATTTGTTGAATACTTCAATATATTGAAGAACTATGCTGAAGGTCCTTTATGCGAATTTAAATGTGATAACGGAAAAGAATATTCAAATAAAGAATTCTATAACTTGGCTAAAAATGAAGGTTTCAGAATTTTTCCGTGTATTCCATATAACCATCAGTTAAATGGAGTAGCGGAACGCTATAATAGGACTATAATGGATAGGGTTAGATGTCTTAGAAAAGAGTCAAATCTAGATCGAAAATATTGGCCAGAATTTGTTTTAGCAGCATGCTACATAGGAAACAGATTAAGAAACAGTTCAACTTTTGAAGGAAAACCCCCTTTTGATATATTTTTTCAAAGAAAACCTAGCGCGAAAAATTTCAAAATTTATGGAAGCAAAGTCTATGTTAGAATTCCAGACGAAAAAAGAACAACATCAGATGACAAAGCAAAGAAAGGCATTTTAGTGGGATATTTTGATTTAGGTTATAGAGTTTTAGTTGATGGAAAGGTAGAATTAGCTAGAAATGTTGAAATTATCGAGCCAGGGACTGACTGCATTCAGATGAGTGAAGACGAAGATAATACTGATGATTTGGTTGAAACAACTAGTTCTGGACAAAACCCTGTTGAAAGACCTGTGAGACAAAGAAAAATCCCGAGTAGATATGACGATTTTGTAATTTCCGTTAATTTAGCCGACCTAGATAGTCCAAAATCGCTTGATGAAGTAATGAGCTCTGTAGATCAAGAAAATTGGAAAAATGCCATGATAAAAGAGTTTAATTCGTTAAATGAATCAAATACCTGGGAGCTGGTTCCGGAATCGAAAAACAAGAAAATACTTACGGTGAAATGGGTTTATAAAAAGAAGTCTGAAAATAATTTTAAAGCTCGATTGGTGGTGAGAGGTTATGAACAAAACGAGAAAATTGACGAATTCTATGCGCCGGTAACAAAAATGTATGTTCATCATATGGATGTAGAAACTGCATTCTTAAATAGCGAAGTAAATCAGAGGTTTATATTCATCAACCAGAGGGTTTTGTTGAAAAGAAAAACATGGTCTATTATCTAAAAAAATCACCTAGAAACTGGTATGACCTGTTTAATAAGTTTATACTCAAATTAGGATTTGCGAGAAGTAATTACGATTTATGTCTCTACTATAACAAGATAAAAGGAATATATTGTATCCTATTTGTCGATGATTTACTTGTTTGTGGTGGAAATCTAGAAGATATAGAAAAAATTAAAACAAAATTTAAAACTGAATTCAAAATGAAAGATTAAGGAAAATTTGAAAAATATTTGGGAATTAGCATTGACTATGATAAAAATTCAAATGAAATGAAGCTTTCACAACTGAATTATATTGAGGCTTCAGCTGATAAATTTGGAGTTGTAGATTCAAGGATAAAGTATACACCTATGGAAATTTGTTTGAAATTGCTAGAAGGTAAAGTGAATGAAAGTCTTAAGTATAGAAATTTGATAGGAGCTTTGTCTTATATTGCTCAAGCAACAAGACCAGATATAACTTACGCAGTAAATTACCTAAGCAGATTTCAGAATTGTTGTAGCGATACACACTATAAACATGCTTTACGAATTTTAATATACCTATACCATTCCAGACATTTGAGTTTGTACTTTGTCAAAGGAGATAAAACATTAGTATGTATATGCTTATTCAGATTCAGACTGGGCTGGTGATCCAGTTGATTCAAAATCGACATCGGGGTCATTAATAAAAGTTTTTGGAAATCCAATATTTTGGAAAACGAAAAAACAAAAATCAGTTTGCAGGCTGAATATGTTGCTTTAGCTTTTACAGTTGAGGAAGTGTTACAAGGAATATTTTGAATGATTTTGATTTTTCGGCTGATGTGTTGAAAAACATAAAAATATATTGTGACAATACAAGCTGCATAATGTTAGTAAGAAACGGTAATTTCACAAAAAGGGCAAAACACATAAATGTAGCTTTACATTTCGTGCATGATCTATCCAATGAAAATTCAATTGATGTAGTTAAAGTGGAAGGTAACGCTAATGTGGCTGATTCATTCACCAAGTCCCTTAGCCGTAGCAAGTTCGAAGAATTCAGATATAAATTGAATATATATTGAGTTGATGTGTTTTATATTAAGTAATATTTTATGTAACCAAAATTGTAAGGGGGGGTGTTAATGCAGATGCCTAGTTGTACAATTTTGTTTACTTGTATACAGAGGGCACTGCAGATACGACACCGTCATGTTCAGTAGTTCAATATGCAAGTAGTTAAGTTAGTGAATTTATATTAGGGTCTATGACAGGAAGTGTTCTGTGTCTTAGAGGTAGAAAGAATATGTTCAAGACGACAGTGTGTATTGTGTATGTTTAAAATAAAGAGAATCTTCCAGAATTTCCTTTCAGGAATTGTATCCATAGATAAAACGCTGACATGTATATTATACATCCCAATCCTTCAAACCGAATCCCTGACCTACCAAAGAATCTATCCTATCCCAAATCACGCTAGACAGATAATCCTACCACCAGCAAGATTCAGAATTTACAACTCAAATAAGGAACTCTGGACAGACGAAGAATGCCAAGAAATTGAAACTCACAAGCTGTGCACCAGAAAACCGATTGAGAGCAAGTGTTCCCTCAATAAATTGTCAAGATGCAACTTCGCCGAAGCCATCAATGACTACAAGGTTTCAACACAACTAGAAAATGGCAACATTTTGTTTTCCTGCAGAGTACCCATGAAAATTCTTGAAGACTGCATAAACCAGATTTCCCACAAAGAATTAAATGGCAGTTACCTAGTATCATCAGCCAAACAGTACAGAATGATAATAGACGACACCATATTCGAAAATACTTTCAGTAACTTTACCTATGAGATTCCAAACGTAACGTCTGAAACTTTCAGAACAAGGAAATTAATCCACCTAAAATCAAAACACCTAGAAGATGTTGGTTATCTCAAGTCGGAAGCTGAGGATTTGAATAATCCCATACAATTACATACATTCATTCAACAAAGCCATTTTTTCTTGGCGACATTTCTGTTATTCACCCTAATAGGAGGCATAATTTTAGTATTGAAAAAGCGAAGTCTAATCTCTCTATGGAATAGAAAATCCGCAAAGACCAATAAAGAAGAGGAAGACGACTTAGCAGAGCAATCCACTCTCACGGCAGTATACCCCATATCACCAACGGCTCCACAAGACGAGGACGTCTTGTCTTAAAGGGGGGAAGAATTATGTCAAGACATCGACCCACCTCATTAACATTGAACAAACTTGATTCATCATTCATGTGTTATAATAACGATACTAAATTTCCAATATTTAATGTTGACCTTCAAGGTCACTATTTGATACCATTATTGTAATTACCAATCACCCAACAAATTCCCTTTAGAACTTTCACCATCAAATCATTTCATCATTAAAATGTAAATATTAGAATAATATAAAAACCAACCATTGTAATTCAAGATTCAGTATTCTTATTGGTCTTGAACTAGAGAAAACTCATACTTTGTATCTACACTTGTGAAATAAATCTTTTTAAAAAAGTAGTTTCCTGAGTGAAGAACATAATTATATGCACAAAATGCAATGACATACGTTCGAAATTATGGTCGTCCTGATTTATTCATTACATTTACCTGCAATCCAAAATGGGAAGAAATCACTCAACTGCTTCTTCCCGAACAAACATCAGTTGATCTACATGACATCATTGCACAAGTATTCAAACAAAAAGTGACGTCACTAATGAATTTTATTACAAAACTAGCTGACCCGGCAGACTTCGTACTGCTTCAATCGATGAATGAAAAAGAAACATAAATATTATAATTAACTATTATAGTGTAATGTTGGCCAAGAAGTGTTTAGAATCATTTCTTATCCAAGAAACTAAAGAGCGTAGGGGATCTGGTGGTGGGACCAATTGTGGCAATTGGTAATTAGATAAGGTAGCTGACCCGGCGAACTTTGTTTCGCCTTAGAGATGAATAAACTCTAACCATTGGTTTTTTTTAAGAAGGAAATATATTCGGTGGAATACAAAACAGTACAAAATATACAAAAAATTCAATTGCATTGAAATATGTATGTACATTGTTACTCATACATCAAAAGAATTCTCTTTATTTGAGAGGTAAAGAGGGAACTTTTTTAATACTTTATCGATTGTGGCAGTACGAAGTCTGCTGGGTCAGCTAGTGTCAGATAAAAATGCGATCGTCGCCACATTATCTTTTTCATTTAGGAAATTTAAAAAGTTATTTGTTGTTGAGGACTGACCTGTAAGGGGAGAAATATCTTCAAATCTTCTAAAATAGAGAAAAATCTCTGGAATACATAGCCCTTGCTCAACCACCTCACATTAATATGCAAGAGTAAATCGTCATATTGAGCATTTACTCCGTCGAGAAATGATTTTAATTGACGATGTTTCAGTGACGATTTTGCATGAAGGAAATTTATAATTTTGCATAATTGACTCGAGACTAGGATGAAGTTTGCAGCAGAGCACAGTTTGATGTATAATGCAATGATAGGAGATCTTATCATCATTACATTTTGCATTGGAACTAAGCCGGTGAACCAGTCATCCGATCATCAGTGGTTATCGATATAATTTTTTTCAAGTCTAATTCTTCTTTTTCGAAATAATCCATTACCACCTTAAATATGTCCTCTCCTCTAGTCCTTCCTAATGAAGGCAAAATAACCAGGAGGTCTTCAACAAGAAGTTCTTTGATTTTATTCAGATAACGCACAAAAATTACTAATTGTGCTTCATCAGTGACGTCGCATGATTCATCCATAGCAAAGGAATAATAACCTGCATTCATCAACTCCTGTTTCAAATCACAGTGATTTTCTTCTGCCAAAAGATGTATATTTCTCGTGTTAGTAGTCGCAGATATCGGAATGCGTTCTATAGTTTCGATAACATCTTTTTTATGTCCAAACAAGACCTTTCCTGCTTCTACCATGCATTCTTCAACTATTTCTGCATCGGTGAATGGTTTCATGTGTTGAGCAAGAGTCCAAGAAATGCGTAATGCAGCCTCAGTACATTTCTCTTGTTCCGTCATTGTTCGACTCATGATCTGAATTGAATGAGTGTAACTTGAAACTAAGCTTGCAATTTTGGACTTACGAAGGTTACTACCAAGTGGAAATTTCTCGGCAAATGACTTATGTTTGGTGTCATAATGCCGTTTTAAATTCGAGCTCTTAATCAAGGCCACCGTTTGTTGGCAAATCAAGCACACCGGTACTGCTCCAGAACGATTTGGGAGAGTAAAGCAGTACATATCGGTCCATTCCGGTGAAAACTGTCTATTTTTGATGTCCACCTTCCTTTTCTTCGAGTCCATCTTATTTAATCGCACGCAAAGTACACAGACCAGCAAATACGTGTGGTTGTTCCGAATATAAATCAAAACTGGCAAGTAATGTCGAGACACGCATTGAAAAAACGAATAGAAGAAAAGAACACTATCTTTTAACTCATTCTACCGCATCTCTTTAGGTCCCACTACTGGGTGTTGTCGTCCGTCCGTTTTGCATGTATATCCGATTAGCTGAGTAAAGACCAAGTACAGTCTCAATTGTAATACCATGAATTTTATCAAATTTTCCTGGGTCCGCACAAAATAGCTTCGCGGTCTGGATCCGGACCGCGGTCCGCCAGTTGGTGACCCCTAAAATAGGGTATGCGCATGTCACAGCGGCCCGATGACCTACCGCTTGAGTACAACGAGCGTTTTACCGCTTAAGGTACGCATTTTAAGAATCCGTTTGCTTCCGTATATAAAACGGATCCGTTCAGTTAAATAATGATTTGATCAATGTGCATTGTAAAAAAACGGATCTGAAATGAAATCGGTACCGTTCGATTCACCACCCGATTTTAATCAACGTGTTCATTAAATTCCGTTTGTTTACAATGCACATTGATTCAATTATAGGCTTTCATTATTTAACTGAACGGATCCGTTTTATATACGGAAGCAAACGGATTCTTAAAATGCGTACCTTTACACAAATCCACTGAGCCCGGTTTCAGGGTGTTTGTCAGGGCCGGATTAACCCCAGGGCAGAAAAGGGAATTTCCCAGGGCGAATTCAGAATTGTGAGCGAATCCCTGTCGTTTTTTTATTAAATGGTCATTTTTTGTAATGTGGGGGGGGGGGGAATATATAGTGCCCAGGGCGCAGAGTGGTCTTGATCCGGCCCTGGTGTTTCGTCAACCAGACAAGTAGTAATATACCCGGACGGCGATTCATGCGTGTCTGGAAAGTGTGAAGGAACCTATGCTAAACTTTTTATTACTCTTTGTCCGGTTGCGGCCGAAACCTCTGCCGGTCCTTTCCATTGCGACTTACATTTCTCTGGGTCTTGTACTATTCTGTATAATATATTAAAATGGCTCTCGCATTATAGGAACTTGCTCTTATCACGAAAACCCGTCCCTCGATATATTTCGTCCCTCGTGGTTAGTTGAGTTTGTTTTTTCATGGTACATATATCTTCCTAATAGGGTTTTCCACTCATGGAACCAACAACCGTCAGCAGTTGTAGAAGCGTCATCAGTCAACGCCTTTAAAAACAGTTTGGATGTGTGGAGCTCGATTAGAGGATAATGTCTTATATCTATATCAATGCATGCTGTCTCATAAGATTGTTTCTTTTAAAATTTTTATTTAAATTTGTATGGGTTTATAGGTTTCCTCAACCCTTCTGATTAATTAATTAAATAAATATTTATTAGTAATTTTACTGGCGAGATACCTATCTCCGCGAGGCGACATGTATTTCGACCCGGATATCGGGTTAATACGAAAAGCCTCGATGGGAGAAATGAATACAAGTCGGGATCCATGCTTTGAGTACCAAGTGAGATGGAGTTCCGGCGACCATCACTAGGTGGCGCTTCGGTTATTTAATTCTCCGGAGTGCTCACCTGTCTGGTTATTCAGTTCAGTGCTCCAAGGTGTCCGTCGTTGAGTTGGTGAATTATGTTGCACTGATGAAGGGTAACAACCCCGAAACCGGTATGCATCTTTTCCCTATGGTTTGACTCTCAGTCTGGATCTCCGCCAGTCCTTGGTCACAATTCGAAACTAACAATTCTGAATTGTGACAATATTCATGTATTCAAGTACATAATTATGTTGAAATATATACCCAGTACATAAAATTGTCTTGTATTCTATGTGCGCCATGCGCAGTATATGTGCCCTGTACACTTCGAGTCATCCTAAAAATGACGCACTTACTCTTGACTGTTGCTAGTTGTTAGAGTAGGTTCATCCATCTTTGTAGTGTTACTCACAGCACAGTTTTTTCAACTTCAACTCTTTATTAATATAAAGACTATGCCAAATAGAACAATGCGTTTGCCTTGTTTTATAACAGGTTTTGGGCCCATAAAACGTTATACCACGTGCAAAGTAACTAAGATATTTGAAATAGTGTTGTGATTAGAAAAACATTAAGCATCAAAGATGGCCGTTAATTATTTTGCGAGTGTTCTCAAGTTAGTCGGTCGCGAGAATTATCAAGGATGGGTGTTCGCCATTGAAAACGACGAGGACTAAAAAAAAGCACTGAACAAATGTATCTATGACAGTGAACAGGACTCCACTTTATCGGCCAAAACCAACAAAAATAATTTTAACCTTGGAACCTTCACTCTACACCCACGTGAGAGAAGCTGCAGCTCCACAAGAAGTATGGAAGAAACTCAAGAACCTATAAGACGATAGCGGTTTTTCCAGGAGGTTTTTGAGGACTCTAATAACAGCCAGGATGGAAAACCATGATTCTATGGGAGTTACATAAATCAGGTCGTTGAAACATCTGAGATGCTAAGTAGAAGGGATTTTGAAATCAATGAACGATGGATCGGTTCGCTCTTATTAGCAAGATTACCTGAGAAATATTCACCAATGATTATGGCTGTGAAACAGTCGGGTATGTCAATCGCAATAGATGCTATTAAATTCAAGTTGCTGTATATGCATGTAGATGACGATTCTCAGGGACGTGAAGAAGCGTTTTCTGCGAAAAGCAACGCAGTCAAAAGAAAACAGTTTGTACTGATACGGGGAGGTTTACCAGCGAAATGACGAAATACTTGATTCAACCTTTATTGCTAATAATGAAAAAAAGATGACCGATTCAACTGTCCCAACAGAAAACTAATCAATGTGGTTCACCAGTCTTTCACCGTGCAACGTATTCGTCTCCTTCACTTATTCAATCTTGTCTTGTTTCCCGAATTGAGATAATTCGAAACAACAAAAACTAGGTGAAAAACTGGTGCGCGATCATTTCACTCAGGCGGGTCCCAGAGCAGGTCAACACACCGAACATGCACATTGTGGGTTGCCTAATTGAATTTTTCACGGGGCATAGCGGAAAACAATAAATCTCAGCACAAGTTCCATAAGAAGACTAGTGATGGCGGCAGAAGCAACGAGAATACCAACGAAAAGGTAAACACTAGAGTTCGAAGCAATGTCATATGTTATAAATGTAAATAAAAAGGACATTTTATGTCTCAATGCCCAAACAAAAAGGCAACTTATGCTTTGAGTGCCGTGTTTGCTAATGGTTCATTTGGCAACACTGTACCAGTCAGTCAAGAGTAGCACCAAGCTCACTCTATAATCTTTGATTGTGTGTTTTTCTGTTATAAATTTCGTGTTAAAAACTGGCCGACATAAAAAATGCATGGTAATTAATTGCAGAAATAATAGAAAAAATAATCCTGAATGTGCATACTTTTCATTACGAAAGAGAATGGAAACGTAAGTTTTGAAACTCGTATCATGTAACCGTCTTGTTCATTGCTTTTTATTTGTCACATGGGTAGAGTTTTAGGGGAAAATATATTGTTCTGGATAACGTATAAAGAACTCTTACTGGGCTGACATACAGGTCTTGTTGTACACCTCTGATATTTTTCTTTTATTGTTGTTCAAACATTCTGTAATTAATATACAGTGGACTCTCGTTAAGTCGAACTCCTAGGGACCAAACGAACTGTTCGACTTATGTATTGTTCGGGTCACCAAACATTCGAGTTATTGAAGTGAGACTTTACTTCATTGAGGGAAAAACTCAGGTAAACACGAAATCATCATCTATAAGAAACGAGCGTCTGAGCACTGGAAACATGTCCTTAGAGGTCGAAAAAACGTATGATATTCATCACGTGTGGTGATTTGTTTGCGAACCGAATCTTCTTTGGTCTCATTCATTAGATCAAAAAGTTCCACTCCTAGAGGCAATGGTGGTCAGAAGATCGACTTATAGAGGTGGAGATTCTCTTGACGACCCTTCCAGCAGTTCGACTCAACTACTAGACCCTCTAGACTCATTGAGGTGAAAATACACTGGGTAAGATAAATATCATAAAAATGAATCGGGTCCAGAACAACTGTTCGACTTATACTTGTTCGATTCATCGACAGTTCACTGTATGAATAAGTTCTTGAAATTGTTATAATAATTCTCTAATACAGTGTTTTTCAACCTTTTTCATGACACGACCCCCCACAGTATCGCAAAAAAATTCGCGACCCCCCCAATTCTGATTTTTTCCATGAATGTTGAAAATATTTAAATGTATATTGTAAATTCGAGAAAAATCGTTGGAGACTCGACTGTTTCAAATCATTTCCATTTGTGAGGATATGAGTATGGGTTTACTCAATCGAAATTGGTTTTATCATACAGGGGTAAAGTGGTTTTCAATAGACTGACCAGACTTATGGAACTTCGCGCTGAACTTTTAGTATAAACACAAAAACAAACAAAATACTTTATTTCCACAACAAGGTAAGTTGGTTAACTTGGAATTCAGTTTTGACACTTTCCTTTTGAAAATAGCTTTTTCTTTCTGACCCAAACGTCTTCGAAGGCAGGATGCAAAAGGAAAACTTCAAGGCTTTACAAGAAAAATTGAATTGTGGTTCTCGTCTTTCAAAAATCTAGAAAAGGTTAATTTATTTCGGGCATGTTGTGCCAATATAGACTTTGCCGCATACCTTGTGACTGCGGCAAAGTCTATATTAGCACAACAAAGCGAAGTATTAATACCAGAATCAAGGAGCATGAACGATGCTGTCGACTGAATCAGACAGAAAAATCCGCACTAGCAGAACATGCGCTAATAGATGGACACAACATAGATTTCTCAAAAGCGGAGATTATTTCCAATATTAAAAGTTACTATCCCAGGCTGAACATGGAAGCCATTGAAATTTATAAACACAAAAATAACATAAACAGAAAAGAAGAGACCCCTTTCTTTCATAGCGCCTGGTTACCGACAATTTTTTTTTACACTAAACTCAGTATGTATGAATTCAAAATAACAAGCTCTTTCAAAATCTGTAAAAATATATAGGGTGTCCCATTTAAATTAAAGAAGTTGATGGCATTTCCGGTTAAACCGGAAGTATATTATTATCAAAAAAATGTACATCAGATGCGTTTTGTTCCATTGCACTTATCTGCAAATTTTCATAAATATCGTTGTTTTCGTTTAAAAGATATTTACTTGGTTCCATACTTTATCCCAACCCTGTATGTTTTTCCATTAAAGATTTCAAAACAACCTCGCTTCTTCAACAACCGTTCACACCCTTGATTGAAGTACTTCAATCAACGTTCCAACCTGTAGATGTTCCCATTATCAAGTGGCTACTGTATCCGAAATTTAAGCCATTGTACAGGGTAGTCAGATTTCTATGTTTTAGTACTACATCTCCGTAATTAAGCGAGATATGAAAAAAGTAATAAACATGTCATTTTGTCCTTTTTCGAGGAACATAAATTGCTGAAAACCGCAAGTCGCTACGGTTTCCAGTTTCCGCGCTACAGGGTGATTTTGGAATTTGGCCAATTAATGTAATTGGCTATAACTCCCGAAGTATTGCAACTACGCTCTCGAAATAAAAATATCTTCAGGACAGTTTTTTCAGTACTTTTTACTGGTGCTATCGAAATTTCAGAGCCGATAAAAATTTTAGAGAAATTAGCAAAATAATTTTTTTCAAATGGAAACCATATAATATAAATCATGATAGATTTCTGAGTGTGAATATCGAAAATTCCGGAAAAACATTTTTCGATTAACAAAATCGAAGATTTTGATTATGATTCATATCTTTTTAACTGAGGAAGTCATAGAACTTGATATAAAAAAAATTTAGTTTTTGAAGCTTTAAGACTCTCGTTTCTTGATTTATTGTTTTACAATTTTTCGGATTCCCGATAGCCATGCAATCCTCGGATAAATCAGGAAAAAAAATGTTCAAAATTTTTCAAATTTTTATTTTTGATCTATTCGCATAGAATTTTTTTTTTATCTAGACTGATGCAAAGGTCGTATAGCCTCTTTATTTTATTACTAAACTTCCCATATCTCCGGAACTACCGGTCGCCTAGCGAGCCGACAGGCAATTTCTTTTTTTGCAGGAAATTTCCTACAAAAATCTGTTATGTTTAATAATAATGAATTTTTTTGCCTGTAACGCGTTAACGTGAAAAAAGAGCAAAAAATACCATTTTGCCATTTTTGTTGTTGATGGACTGTATCTTCGTAAATATTGGGGGGGAAGCTTAGGTTATGAGAAAATTTTACAGACTGATGTTCCCCAAAGTCTCCCCTAAATTGGTAGATCGATCGGTCCAGCGGTTTTGTTGGACCGATTGATTGATGTTTTGGGGAACATCATTCGGTAAAATTTCCTCATAACCTAAACTTTTCCCAATATTGACGAATACACTGTCTATTAACCAGAAAATGGCAGTTTTTTGCTCTTTTGTCACGTTAACGGTACTGGCGTTAAAAATTATTTTGATCAAGCAAATAAAATTGGATATCTCGAACACGAATGGTCATATCGGAGAGTCGTGAATATCAAATTAGATCTGAATAAACAGGCTATGTGACCTTTGCATCAGTCTGGCTCAAAAAATTTTTCCATGCTCGTAGATCAAAAAGACCCTCACTGGGATCGGCACCTTGACGTTGGTGTGAGGGCTTAAGTAACTACAATGAATCTTGGGGCGATGTCGACGGAACACAGTTCCGGCAGGGTCACCCATGTCGATAAGGTCCAAGACGAGTGGCGAAAACTAAGACTGATCCACAAGCCTCCCTGTTAGGTCATGTCTCTGCAGGGAGTGCTTTGGCGCGGTGGGGATCCGCCCGAGTAGCCTTTATGGTTTGCTCCGAACAATCCCCCCAAGCCAATGGTGGAACAGCATGCGCCGAGGGCTGCGTGGCCAGCGGGTGGGCTGGTCGCTAGTATGCGGACTCATGGTACCGGGGGACCCCAGGTTTAATTACCCTTGCTGCATCAACAGGCTCTGATGCAGTGGACCAACTATTTCCTGAAGACAAAGAAAATTCGAATGGATGAAAAAACAAAAACAGTAGAAGAGTCACAAGGGGAATCGCCAGTAACCACTATTACTGAGATTCCCATGGAGATTAATCTGGTTCAGGCTGATGAAGGCCAAACCGAGAACACACCTGAAGTGCAGAACCCCCCAGTTCTAACTTCATCTACAACAGCCTCCTTAGCGGGGGCTATAACCGATGAAGATCGGCTCCTCGAAGGCACTTCTTC
The DNA here is from genome assembly GCA_038502775.1 of Hippodamia convergens. Taxonomy (NCBI): domain Eukaryota; kingdom Metazoa; phylum Arthropoda; class Insecta; order Coleoptera; family Coccinellidae; genus Hippodamia; species Hippodamia convergens. Next base: position 66,289,178 of record CM076608.1, read on the forward strand.
GGACGAATCTGTGCGGGCTCAGCTTAAAGAGCAGTCCAACAGACAACGTCTGAGGAAAGCTGAGAGGAAGAGATACAAATGGTTGGTGAGTAACGGGCATACGCACGAAGAGGCGTATACACTCTGCAAGCTAACCATTGCAGAACGGGAGGCCCTACACCCTGCTCCTGCTGTGAAGCGGGTCAGGTCTGAGGACTCAACCCCCGACCGAAATGCGCAGAAGAAGATCAAGACGCAACAACCTGGGCCGTCGAGGTCTCGAGCTGATCCCAAACGGGAACAATCAAGACCCTCGACAGCTCAAGAAAAAGGCGGAAAGGGCACGCAGAGACTGCCTGACGCTCGAGTTGCCTCCACAAGTAGGTCTCAGCAGAAGTCAGTCTCTCGAACTGTCACCAGACCGCCTAAATCCACCTACAGCGGGATGCTCAAGGGAGTAAAGGTTGGACTTGTTCCGGCCGATCATCCCGAGGGCAACCTAGCGGTAGAGGATATGACCGAGCTGGAAAAAAGACTGGCTCGTCTTATACTGGGGTGTGAGGACAATATAGTCCCCACCTTCAACAATGTTGTATTTCGCCCAGGCTTCATGGTGATTAACTGTGATAATCAGGCTACAGCCGACTGGGTGAAATCCAAAGAAGAGGAGTTGCAACTCCCCCACATGAGGGTCCAAGTCAGGGATGAAAAGAACATCCCAGGTGCGGCGGTGGCCACTGCCTATTTCCCAAATAGCTTGGAGTACACCGTCGACGAAATACGGACCTTCATCAACAAACAAAACCCTAGTGTGAACACCGCTCAGTGGAAAGTGCTGAAGGTAGGGGACACAGGGAAAAACTGCCGAGAGATCGTCTTCTCGCTGGACCATGGAAGCCTAGCCGCTCTACAAGCGCTAGAGAACATGGTCAACTACAGACTGGGAAAGGTCAAGTTTTGGACGAAAAAACCACCGAGCGCTCAAAGCTCTGCGGCTGCTGGCGATGCGGTACCTGCGGATTCTGGCGCCGTGATTCACGATTCTGCCTTAGCGGAATCAGAACCCTCGGCGTCGGCCCAGGCGACTGCCACGCCGACTCCAATGGAAGTAGTCCAAACTTCCAACAGGGCGGAGGAAGAGCCCAAGACTACAAAGGCCCTTAAGCCAGGAAAACCGGGGGATGGAAGGCCGCCTCCACTCCAGCAGGAGCGCGACAAGCGACCCATTCCCCGGAACAAAGGAAAACCGTGGAAGCACACAAGGGAGGACCGCAAGGAACACCATTAGGTGCCTCCAAATCAACCTCCACCATGCCAAGGCTGCTACAGATGCGGCCCTCTGGAGGTTGGTTAAACAAGACCTAGACATAATGCTGGTACAGGAGCCTTGGGTCATGGGATCCAAGATCAAAGGATTACCAAATGGGTCAGGTAAACTTATCTATCATGAAGGGGTGCTGGCACCTAGAGCAGCACTCTACATTAACAAAAACTTACAATATCTGCCTCTCTCCAGATTTATACAACGCGACATTGCAGCAGCAGTGATAGATGTCCGTCTTCCCGGAGGTAACGTCAAAGTAGTCATAGCTTCAACTTACCACCATGAGGAGGAAGCATCCCCACCCGAGGAGGTGGTCAATTTGGTGAACCACTGCAAAAAGCTGAACATGCAATTCATCATCGGATGTGATAGCAATGCACACCACACAGTATGGGCGAGCTCTGATATCAACAAAAGAGGTGAGAATTTACTTGATTTTCTTATGACTGAAGGGGTGGGAGTAGCAAATCGGGGTAGTGAACCTACATTCCGCAATGCAATCAGGGAGGAGGTACTAGACCTTACCCTTATTAGCCCAGCCCTACATCACAAAATCTCGAACTGGCATGTCTCGGATGAGGCCTCCTTATCTGACCACAGACAAATCCGGTTCGACATCGACATTGAGCCGATAACACAGGAGCCTAAAAGGAATCCTAGAAGGACCAACTGGGAGCTTTATCGCTGTCTGCTGGAGGGCAACGGAGAGCTCTCGGGGGTCAGGGGCATGGACTCTGTGGATGGCATAGACCTGGCTGCGGAACACCTCCGAAGCCGGATTCTAACGGCTTATGAGGATAGCTGTCCGCTCAAACGGTCGACATCCGGCAGGGACGTGCCCTGGTGGAACTCTAACCTTGCAAAGCTACGTAAGAAAGCCCGCACACTATATAATAAATGGTCTAAATCTAGGACGCTGGAAGACAAGACTGCATATAGAGCGGCAACGACTGAATATAGTAAAGAACTGCGCAATTCCAAGCGGAAGTCGTGGCGTACCTTTTGCCAGAACATTGAGGACACGCCAAATGCCGCCAGACTACATAAGGTCTTATCAAAAGACCATAGTAATGGTCTAGGGCAGCTAAGGGGGATGGATGGTGAGATGACTGGCACAGATGACGAGACGTTATCACTCATGCTAGAGACTCACTTTCCAGGCTCCCGAATCTTTCTGGGCAACAAACCAAATCAGGATGTCTCGGCACCCAGACGAGGAGCCAGAAAGATTGCTGCAAAACTCTTCACAAAAGAAAGGATTCGATGGGCAATCGAATCCTTCAAACCATACAAATCTCCAGGTGGGGATGGCATCTACCCGGTACTGCTTCAGAGGGGACTGCAGGTCATACTCCCGGACCTCGTGGATCTCTTTCGACGGAGCTTCACCTGGGGATACATCCCTGACTGCTGGCGGGACGTGAGAGTGAGCTTCATTCCCAAGGCTGGCAAACGGCCAGGGACTGATGCAAAATCATTCCGCCCCATCAGCCTCTCCTCCTTTCTCCTGAAAGCGATGGAGAAGATAATTGATCAAGATATTAGAGCGGGACTACTTTCTAAGTTTCCTCTACACAAAGATCAGTATGCGTATCAAGCAGGGAAATCAACGATTTCAGCTCTCCATGGCCTCACCAGGAAACTGGAAAAGGCCATAGAGTACAAAGAGGTTGCCCTCTGCGCTTTTATTGACATAGAAGGCGCGTTCTCGAATACGCCAAGGCAGTCCATCCACCGTGCGTTGGTTAAGAGAGGAGTGGAACCGGCAACGGTTGCTTGGATTATGGCTTCGCTGAGCAGCCGGATAATCAATATGCAACTAGGCGCAGCTTCAGTTACTGCGACGCCCGGAGACGGGTGCCCACAAGGGGGCTGCTTATCGCCACTCTTGTGGTCACTGGTCGTTGACGATCTTCTAAAAACACTTACAAGTGCGGGTTTTGAGATCTGCGGCTATGCAGATGACCTTGTGATAATGGTTCGGGGTAAGCATGACGACACAATTAGTGATCGAATGCAAACTGCCCTAACCTTAACTCACGAGTGGTGTATCCGAGAAGGTCTCAATATAAATCCCAAAAAGACGATATTATTGCCATTCACCAGGAGGAAAAAACTCTCTCTCAAAAAAATTACGATGAACGGGACCACCCTAATCCCAACGAACCACACCAAATATCTTGGTGTGATCTTCGACCAAAAACTCTCCTGGAGCCTTCACCTTGAGGCTGTGATCAGCAAGGGCCAGAGAGCTCTCTTCACGTGCCAGAGGATGGTCGGAAGTACGTGGGGGTTAAAACCTGAACTAACGAATTGGATTTACAAATCCATTGTCCGGCCAATCGTGAGCTATGCGGCTCTCGTTTGGTGGCCAAGAGCAAAACTAGTTTCGGGTCAACTAGCCCTAGGAAAACTACAAAGAACAGCGTGCCTGTCCATAACAGGCGCATCTCGTTCCTGCCCAACTGCTGCCCTGCAAGTCATCCTGGACCTGCCTCCTCTAGAGATTTTTCTGGAAAGCGAGGCGGCCAGATGGGCTCTCCGGGTGGCAAGGGAGCGGGAGCTGAAAACTGGAGACTACACAGGGCACCTTCGCATTCTAAATGAGTGTAAGGAGCTTCAGGATGTGGTCACAGACAACCTTCCTTTGAGACATGAGTTTCGGAAAAACTTCACCACGACACTCCCAAGTCGTGACCAATGGGCTAATAAAGAATCAGTTTTCCCCAGAGGGTCTACGGTATTTTATACTGATGGCTCGAAAACTGAAGACGGACGAGTCGGAGCCGGTGTTTACGGCCCCTCAACCCAATTAGCCATACCAATGGGTCTCTGTCCTTCGGTTTTTCAGGCAGAGACACTTGCTATAAGGGAGTGCGTCGCGCTCTGTGCCGAACGCAACTACCAAAGAAAAGAAATATATATAGCATCTGACAGCAAAGCAGCCCTGCTAGCGCTTGACTCTCCACAAGTAAAGTCAAAGCTGGTCTGGGAATGCAAGACGTCACTTAACCTACTCGGAGAAAAGAACCAGGTCAACCTCATCTGGGTGCCTGGTCACTCCGGGATTCACGGCAATGAAGCGGCTGACCAACTGGCCAGGGAAGGAGGGGCAACCCCCTTTACTGGACCTGAACCGTTTTGCGGCTTCCCAGCCAGCCATCAAGCAATGGCTATTAAGGACTGGGAACAAAAGAGGAAGCTTATGTCCTGGCGCACGACCAATGGTCAAAGGCAAGCTAAGTTACTTCTCTCTCACTCGACGAGCTGGACCAAAAAAGTCCTCTCACTCAGCAAATTGGAACTGAGGAAATTGACGGGCGCTCTCACTGGGCACTGTCCCGTGAGGTATCACTTAAAAAACATGGGAAAGGCGCCCGATAGTACATGTCGCTTCTGTCAGGAAGCCACCGAGACAGCCAGTCACCTACTATGTGAGTGTGAAGCTGTCCACCAGAAACGGTTACGGCATCTTGGCTCCTGGTTCCTAAAGCCTGAACAAGTAATGGATGTGGCCCCCAGAAAGGTGGTGAAGTTCATCGAGACTTTGCTGCCCGACTGGTAAACAGCGCGGGGATGCACAATAGATCTTAAGGTCAAGGTGCTCGCAAGGTCGGTTTTTGATCTGTCGCCCCTCCTCTAATCTAATCTAATCTAATCTAGATCAAAAAGAAAAATTGAAAAATCTCAAAAAATTTTTCTTCCTGATATATCCGAGGATTGCATAGCTATTGATACTCCGGAAAATTGTTAACCCATAAGTTGGGAAACTAGAGTTTTCAAGCTTCAATATTATTTTTTTTTATTTCCCATACAACCAATTTTCACGGAGACACAGCTTCTTGCAAATCACCAAAACTTTTGAAATTTTTTCTGTTCCTTTACTTGTTGCGCGAAGTGTATTTTTCAATTTGGAATATTTACGTAAATTTCAGCGAATCTCTACGGTGCAATCAAAGTTTTATGTTACCGCCAAACTATTGCAGTTTGGAATTCTTGGGTGCTCGGGAAAAGGAGTATAAGTCATTAAATGGCCAAAATTAGATAAGTCTATATATACTTCATCGTAATAATGGGCTTCGCCTTCTGTTGAAAAGAGAATATGTCATTTGCAATATTAAAAATTTGAAAATTTGTATAACCTTTCAAATTATAGTAGTCCCACAAAAAAATAAGCAAATGAACTTGAATTAAAAGAATGCTCTTATTTTGAGTCATACTCCTTTTCCCAATCACCATAGAATTTAAGTATTATGTTGATGAAATTGGGGGCTATCCCTAAATATCATCAACAAATATTCAAGCAAAAATTTCTCCTGGAAACGAATTTCATATTTCAACAGAATCTCGAGTCTCAAGAAAATAGACAAACTGAGGTTACTCAAATACTAGGTACAACAATGAGAAACATCTGTTCATCATAAAAAATTCCACATCTGGTATCATGACTCATCCAAATCGGGTTTCTGTTTGAAATTCACCGAGAGTTGAGAAATCCAGAAATCTGTTTTTCGGATTCGTTATTTTGCGAGGGCGACACATTGCGACAGTGAAATGATGGACGAGAGATGCGAGGGGATGGAGGACTGAAAACACATTAGTTGGGTATCTTCCCAAAAATACTTCAATCAACGGTGTTACTTACAGCACAGTTGTTTCAACTTATATATTAATAAAGATTCTGCTAAATAGAACAAGTGCGTTTTTCTTGTTTTATAACAAATTATACTACGGACTCACTGTAATATGTACACATTGAAATAAATAAATGAATTTGAAACGAATTTCAATTCCGTCTGTATGATCGTTGGGTGGATTAAGTAATTCAATGGCCATGTTGCCGGTACCAAACCCGAATAAAGGAGAGAAAAATGCCTCGGATGTCGAACAGATAATAACGATTCCTACTAAGGCGAGAAAAAGCAAAACAATTGAGAACATCAAAGCAATAAATACCAAATGATCATCACATAATTAAACAAACTCGATCTTTGCGCAATCTCTGAAACCAGAAAAAGGAGGAAAGACACATCAAGGCAGTGTGATCCAAACTGTGAGGCGCGCCCCTTCTATGGGGGCGCGAGACTGTTGCAGGGGGGGAAGCAGCTGATTCCAAAATATCATTTTCGAATACAAACCAAAAAAGTCGAATAGGTGTCAAAAAAATTAATCAGAAAAACGGTTATACGTAATCCACAATCCTCGCCGCGAATTTCTCGGGCATAAATGCTAAAAAATCCATCCATACTCTTGCTGGAACGAAAACATCTTGCTTTCCCGTTTGGAGCCGAGCGCGAGGAAACACTAGACAAGCACTCGGATCATCCCGGGTATTCTCGGGGTTACTCCCGCCAAACTTCAGTAAACAGAAGCAGGCAGCAGGCCCCGACCAGGCTTATGAGCCTGAGCCAAGGCCGTCGTTAAGTCGACGACGCTAGCGCTCATTACATCTGGTGTGGAACTATCATCAATTGCGCGCGACTGCGGGGTTTTTCAAACTCGGCCGACGAGACTACACCTGGATGCACCCCCTACCAACTCGCATTCGATGATTTTACCCCTGTTAGTTCGCCCTTCTGCCGGTGAACATATTCTTTTTGAGCGCTAGTATCGCGATGTGCGCAGGAGAGTTGCTTTCTAGTCTAGCAAACGCCATCCGTAACCTAAAATCTGACGTTTCCATCCAGCTATCGTGAAAGCAGGGCCGTCGCTACAGGGGGGGGAGGGAGGGGAGCCTCCCCCCCCAGAGCAGATTCTAAAGGGCGCAAAATTGATCTCTCATCATTGAATAACTAAAGCAAAATGTCACAAGTAAATTTTCCTTGCCAAATATGATTTATACATGAGCTGCTTTTTTGCAATGCAATCTTCATTTGAACTACAGCGATGGCATTGTAGAAAGCCTCGTTTCGGAAAGATTGTTATGCTGTGAATCCCCGAATTGCTGACTATTCGTATTCGTCAAAATCATTCAATAGAAGTAAAAGGAACATAACCTTTTATTTATTGAATTATGATGTCTCAAGTAAAAAAACATTCGAACGAAATAACGGATTATGAATCTTCGCCAGAACAAATTCGAACCGTTTGGGGCGGAATTCAGAAAGAGGGCGCAAAAAAAAACTTGTTCAGGAAGAAAGGCGCAGATGTGATCAATATCTTGAATACATGGATCAATGCCAGTTACTCTAGAAAAGAAGAAATTGTCTCTGAAAATAACGAAAGATGTAAGTTTGAGCGGTATAACATTAGTTTGGAGACTATTCAAAAACTTCACTTTTCACCTGGTTATTCATTATTTACTCTTGTAATTTTTCACGTAAGGACTTGATTTGTTTTTGATTATAGGTAATCCAATTCTTAATTTTTTTATTCTTTTTTTTGTTCAATAATTTTTTGAATTCGGAAAATAGGTTGAAATGCAGTGTCTATAAAACTTGAATGATATTATTCGACGGCTGTTCATTATATTTCTATAGAATTCTCGATGGGGTGTCATCAAAGATTAAGTTTTTATGGTAATAGTTACGAACATCACGCTGAAATTTATTCATTCAATATTCCAATAATAGTTACTTATAATACAAGTGCAGAAGGCACTACCTTATATTTGTCCACGTTTCTAAATTTCAAATTCAAATTTTTGAATGAACGACTGTTAGAATAACCCTTCTGTGCGAGTTTTATCCATCATTTTATTCAATTGTGTGAATTTTTATTAATTAAATATTAATAAATATTTCCATAAATATCGTTCAGTGATTTTCCTATTGAAGAATATTGATTGGCTGAACTGTTTTCTCTTTCATAAATTTGACAGATAATAACTAAATCCATATGGAAGGAGAATAAACATGTAATCATCAAAATAATGACAGAAACTGTTTTAGAATGAGTTATTTTCTCACGATTTTGTTCTACAAGATGTGGCAGAATGAATGGATCTGACACAAAATTAGAAAAAATTGTTATTTCTCTAGGTCTGTGTCAGATCCATTCATTCTGCCACATTTTGTAGAACAAAATCGTGAGAGAATAACTCATTCTAGCACATAGTGATATTTATGATTACATGTTGGTCTCCTGCTACGAATTTATGCATTATCTGTCAAATTTATGAGAGAAAAAACACTTCTGCCAATCAATATTTTTCACTCCAAAATCACTAACTGTTATTTATGGAAATATTGCAGTAATTTCGATAAAAATTAAATCAATTGGAGAAAAAGACGTATACTCATAGAGCGAAGTAATATTCTTACACTTTGACCTCGTAGGAGAATGCCTTCTGCATTTGTATTATAAATATCTTTAAATTTTTGTACAATAATTTGCAGTTTTTGTTAATTATGTTAATTTATAGCCAAGTCCTTGATAACCTGTATTATTAATTTCTACCAATATCAATTTTCTTCCATAAATTTGTATTTTTTTATATGTTTTTGAATGAGGGGGCGCCAAAATCCATTTCTCCCCTCCCTGGGAAAGCTTTTAGCTACGGCCCTGCGTGAAAGTTTTATATTGTTTGATGAGTTTTTCAATAATTCGTTTGAATATTCAAGCTTTTATCATCTATTATTGTTTCTTTACTGGTAAGTGATTTTTTATATATATTTTATTCATCTATCGAGTATCATATACTGATGTGATGAGAAATTCCGTTGATGAAAAAGGTCAGTGTTTCGTTTAGGTTCCACTTACTGATTATTAATTTATTTATTTCGTAAACTGATTCCCTTTGATGTTATGAGGTTGATAAGTACTACAGAATACATTTCATCTTTGGCAAATGACAAATTCGTATTGTCAGAGAAAAAAAGTATTTTAGTTAAATATTCTCAATTTTTCTTGGGTAAAGCCCTGTGTTTAGTTTGCTATTGAAGGTTTTTTATTGCTTGTTAAATAATAACCTTTTATTTTCTTCCTCTTCACAGTTAACTTGACGTAACCATGCTTGCTTCGATAACAAGGTGCAGGTGTGCCAAATGTAGACACTGTAGCATCAACTCCAGCCGTTCGTTTCATCGGTTCTCAAATCCATGTGGATAGAATACAGAAAGGTATTCATTTCATTTTTTATCGGGAATATCCTTTCTAAGAATTGAAAACATCAAACAACACAAGTTAGGCAGTGACTATAAAACATCTTACCAGAGAGCGTGATACCTAAAACTACCTCACACTTTTTTTTTTCAGGGCATGAAAATGAGCAGTTTGCTTCTGAAGGAGAAAGGCCAAGTGAAGATTATGACAAAACCAGATATGACAATGAATTTGACCTCTTCAGCAAAGAAGTTAGAGCGAACTGCAGGAAATTGAGTGAAAAGATGGGACGAAAAATGTCAGAGCGTTAGAGGTGCTATCAATTGCGTATAGCAGTACTTTGCATGTGGTGTGCGGAAATATGCTTGAATAAATAATTATTACAATTTAAGAAGGGCTCATTCATAGAAGTCTATTGTCAAACAAAGTGTAAAAACCATTTGATCTCATGAATCTACTGTTGAAATATATATGTACAAGTAAAAAACTCATCCTGTTTATATGTATATTTATAGTTGAATTTTAATAAAACAAAAATAATTACGATTTTTTTTATTTTCTTCACATTATTGATTTATAAATAATATATTATTTTCGCTTTCACTGCAATTGAAAATATTCAATTAGTTTTGCTTGATTTTGAGATTTACAATAAACGATTAGATTTTGAATAGCCCGCCACCTACGGCCGCTGCCGCTGAGAATTAGTTCCGATTTCTACCGGTGATATTATTGGGATGTCGCTAGCTGCAAACAGTGTCAACGAGTTTTAGTAGGGAGTTGGTATTCTTCTCGTTAGTATTTCTATGCCTGGATGCGTGCGCTCAGACGAGAGCAGACACGCGGCATTTCGTTAAGAAACGTTGGTTAAACTCGTCCGTTTCCACGCAGATTGTCTACAAACTCGCTTTGGTACACTTCTAAATTAATATTGAGGTAGATTTCAAAGCTGTTATAAAGTATTTTTATTTGATTTCAAATAATAACCCTTTTAGATGGATAAATACGTAACTGGGTTGAAAAGAAAATTGAATGAAGCAGAAGCAGACGGCAAAAGAAGAGGTAACGAAAATAGCGGAACATCTTCGCAAAATAGTAAACCTAAATGTAGAAAATATGATCCAATGTACTTATCATTTGGATTTACATGTAAAGTCATTAATGGCGAACAACGACCAATGTGTTTGCTGTGTCTGAATATTTGGCCTCAGACAACATGAAAACAAATAAATTAAAACGGCATCTCGAAAACGTACATGCAGATCACGTTGGCAAGACAATAGAATTCGATTTAAACATTATTTGAATTATTTCAGAATAACATGGGTACTATAGCGCAAAAAATTATGTCTTTAGTGAAAAAGAAGACAGACGTAAACTCCAATGTGTCAGCGAGGCAACATGAACCCTCTGCATCCTACTCTATATCATCGCCATCAGCTTCTGTCTATTCAGAATCAACAATTACCTTGTCAATTGCGGATAACACTTCAGTACAAAAAGAACCTCAATTACTTGATATCATGAATCTTGAGTTCATAGACCATAATGCACTGAATTTTGTAGTGGAAGACAATGGACTTCTCTCATATGCGAGTCCTGGATGCAAGGTCGTCAATAATTCTCATTCGCCAATTCACAATCATGACTCCATACCAAGCTTAGTTCCAGTTTCAGAGACAGAAAGTAAAAGTACTTATGGACAAAATATTATTATGGAGGTACGAAACACGAAACTGATATTGAATTAGAAGCCACCATGTTGGATCAAGACTACATACCCGAAATTGAAAATAATAATAACATGGTTGAAGACTCGGTGTAAGATGATATCAACAACAATGATTTAGACTATAATATAGACTACAAAAACAAAGATAACTCATTGTCAGACAGCAGCAATAGTAATAACTCTGATAATGAACTAGTAGAGGGTGAGCTTCATTTTCAAAATAATGAAGCTCCAGAAGCCGTACAATATGGAAATATGAATGAAGGCCGAAAGAGAAGACAGAGCATCAAAAACCGACTGGAAGAAAAACAAGAACAAGCAACTCAGAATGGAAGGCAAAGAATATTTGGGATATACTAAACCGAAAGGAGAGATAATGAAGCAGAAAAAATGAGAGAAGCTCGATCTATTAAGCCAGCTTGCGACTCAGATAATTGTGAAAAATAAAAAAAAAAGAATGTGTGCAATATTCACAGAACAAGAAAGAAAATATATATTTGACAAGTTTCGATCCGAGCTCAACTGGGATCAAAGAAAAATTTACGTTATTTCTCATGTCAATAGAGTGTCTACAACACGCAAAACAGTATCAAATAATGAATCTCGCCGAGGAGAAACACTGAATTATTCTCTTACCACGAAGGACTGCAAGTATCCAGTGTGTCACAAAATGTTTTCGAACACACTTGGAATAGGTTCTTTCACAGTACAAAGTTGGACCAAAAAAGGCGACTACGCTATGCTCAAGAATAAGAATTGTGACAATCAGAATCGTGCGAAGAATTCGCCATTTGCTGAAGACATCAATTATTTAAAAAACTTTTTGAATCAGTTACCAAAGTTATCCTCCCACTATAACAGAGCAAATTCTTCTAAAGAATATTTGGAGCCGGTTTTCAAAACACTGAAGCAATTGTACGATTAATACTCCGAAAGTTGTAGGAATGCAGGTAAACCAAATCTTCAAGTAAAACGTTTTATAACCAATTCAATGATAAAAATTTAGCACTTCATCAGCCGAAAAAAGATCAGTGTGATATTTGCGTGACTTGTAAAGTTGGAAATTTGAGTGATGGCAAACACATAGAACATATTAAAAGAAAAGACAAAGCTCAGACTGAGAAAGCAAATGATAAAATTTTGGCGCAAAGAGGAGGATGCATTGTGCTCACTATGGATCTGCAAGCGGTCAAAGTTTCTCCAGTTGTTCAAGCCAGCAGCGTCTACTTCAAAACAAAATTGTCATGCCATAACTTTACAATTTATGATGTGGTTAGTCATCACAGTACTCGCTACTGGTTCACAGAATGTGACTGTGATCTGGTTGCTTCAGCATTTACCTCATGCATTATTGACTATTTAGAGAAGCATTGTACAGCTAAGAACCTGCCAATAATAATCTCTTCAGATGGATGCACGTATCAGAATAGAAATAATGTTTTATCCAATGCCGTGCTTACATACTCTTTAAAGCATAAATTACCTGTGATTCCAAAGTATCTTGAACGGGGTCACACTCAGATGGAGTGTGACTCCGTACATAGTTGTATTGAACTTAAATTAAAAAATAGAGATATTTATCTGCCAAGCGACTATATCGCAGCAAGCAAAGAGGCCAGAACCAAACCTTTCACATATGAGGTACACAAACTGGGGTTTGATTTTTTCAAAGATTATTCAAACACTAGTTTCTTGAGGTATACAACAATTCGGCCAGGAAGGAAGCCCAATGAGCCTACGGACCTCCGTGCCTTATTACACTATAATGTAGAGGGATCAATCGACTATAAACTGCAGTTTGATGAAGAGTGGAAACCATTACCCTCACGAAAGAAAAAATACCCGAAAAAATACCGAATTATTCTCCACTGAATAAGTCAAGAATACCAATCAAAAAATCGAAATTCAAGCATTTACAAGAACTCAAAAATGTACTACCAGATGATTGTCATAGCTTTTATGATATGTTGCCATGTGAAGATTAATAAAAAATTAATTAATCGATCATTCTTTTCGAAATGCAGTTTTTATCATGATAACTAGAAATTCTTGTATAGACCTTATTACATCATAAACGCCTATCATACATTGAAAATTATACCAATATCTCCTATCTCCTAATATGTATAAAAAACAATAGTTGGAAACAATTTTCGTGAATAACATTAAAATAAACCAATACTTTAACAATAACCAATAACTATGTAGAAAAATCTAGTTATGAGTTTAATACAAAAAAAGTTAAACAGTTTTTCGTCCCTCCTGAACCTTTTCGATTTTTGCACTTAGGAGGTATTGGTAGTAAGCAGTCGATATGTAAGATATGTTGTGGAAACTGATGTTAGAGAAGACATGATATTCTGTAAACCTATTGAAGGCAATACTACAGCAAGTGAAGTTTTTAATATGATTCATAAATTTTTCAATGAATATAACATTCTGTGGGAGAACTGTGTTGGACTAGGCACAGATGAAGCTCCATCTATGGCAGGAAAAAACGCTGGTCTACAGGCACTAGTTCGAAAGGTGGCTCCTCGGGCAATTTGGACGCATTGCATGATTCATAGACAATCACTTGTTTTAAGAGATATGGGAGAAGATTTACTAACAATATTTCAAGTTATTATAAGAGTTGTAAATTTGATCAAAAATAGCCCATTATGAGGAAGGCTTTTCGCAAAATTGTGTAATGACATGGGTTCAGAATATACATCACTTCTATATTATTGTGAGGCACGTTGGCTTTCTCGTTCCAAAGTACTTCAAAGGGTGTTTGAGCTAAAAGAAGAGATCGCCATATTCCTTACTGATAATGATAGAGATGAAGCAAACTTGTTTTATGACACGAAATTCCTTGTAAAACTTACGTATTTAGTGGATATTTTTCAAAGACTCAGTACTTTAAATAAATCAATGCAAGGGCCTCAAATTTATGCTTTTGTTCAGAAAGACATGGTTACTGCATTTATGAGGAAATTGGAACTGTGGATAATAAGTTTGAAAAATAATAACTTTGACATGTTTCCCACTTTTAAAATTACCTGTCTCGCAGATGAAATAGAAAAAAGTAAAGTTCTTATTAATAAACACTTGACCCGTTTAAGGGAGCAATTCTCGTTTTACTTTAAAGATCTTGACATGTCCAAATATGAATGGATATTTGTGATTGAAAAATATGATGATTTTGGCCTCACGACAGCAGAACAGATAATGATAATTGACTTATCTAGTGATAGCACATTAAAGCAGATGTTTCAACACGAAAATAATATTGTCACGTGTACGAGTAAAGGACGAGTTTCCTACTTAAACGAATAAAGCTTTAAATTTTATTGCCTTTTGTAACATCTTACTTATGTGAAACTGGGTTTTCTGCAGTATCTGTCTTGAATACAAAGTATAAATCTTGCTTAAAGATTGAAAAGGAACTGGGAACAGCGATATCTTCAATGATACCAAGGTTTGACAAAATTTGTGCTGAAAAACAAGCTCACCCTTCACATTAAATTTTTATAATGTTGTATTAATTTTGGATTCTATTTTTTGTACTTTTGTAAGATTTGTTTTTATTACATTATATTTTCATTTCTCAAAATAGATAATTATTTTTTATGTATTTTTTATACATAATATTGTATATTATTTTGCAGCCCATTAAATAAATTACAATATCAGATGAGTGTTTATGAAATTGGATTGTTAGAAAAATTAAGGGGGGCACAACAATTTTTTTTTCCAAAGAGGGAGGAGCAGGTACAAAAAGTTTGGAAAGCATTGCTTTAGTGTCATTATTGTCCACCGCTTGTGAGGGCGCTATAGGTATGCATCCATCTTTAGAAATAAAGTTTTACGGCCAGTTTCTGAAAGGCCGTTCAAACCGTATGTCAACTGACACAACGTTCAACTTGACATCGATGTCAAATAAATTTGGGTTGCTGAAAGGATGTTTAGCTTAGAATATAGAAAACCAGGAAGGAGCATATCATGCATTCTGGTGCGACGAAAATGGTGCACTCAATATGGCCGATACTCGTTTCCGTTTCGCAGTGGCGTAGGGCATTTGAATTTTCAATTACATTTTATTAACGAAATGGCATATTTCAAATCGGTCTAGAAAATCTTAACGAAGTAGGGGAGCAAAACACAATGCAATTTTATATTGTTTTTATTGATTCCTTAACAAAATTAATCTGTTATACAGTTCTAATTCTTTCATCATCAACCGTATTTTTACAAATATAATTCAACCTGGTGATGAAAAAACAATTAGTTGTACTTTTTATCAAAAGTATCAGACTATATATTCATTTCATGGTCCTTTATTCTTTACTTACATATTCCAACTGATCGATTTCAATTGTTGGAAAGCTGCTGGAAATAACCTGATAAAGGCCACAGATGACCGATTAAAACAATCGCCTGGAACATAAAAGGCTCCTGTCGTTAGGACAAAACCCAGGTTTCTTTACGAAACTCATCCATATCACTCTCTGTTTTTCATCTCTGGGAAATCTGGAAAAATAATTGAACCTATAAATTGTGAAGAACTGAATAAAAATTAATTCAACGATACAATCATGGTTTTACTTCCGAAATGTCCCTTGAGACGAAATTAATAGCGCTACCAACTATCAGTGTCAGTTGGTTCAATGAAATTGATTACCGAACATCACCTACGCCCATGGTTGGTTACGGATAACCTCCAAATTCAGCAAAATTTGAATCCCGTGTTTTTCAGGAAAAAATGAATCATTTCAATACCAATATCACTTACCTGTGAACTGTTACACCAAATTCTTGTTTTTTTGGTGTTTTGAAATTGCCACACTCTGCACAACTAATCATTTTATCGAAAATGTTCTAAACTTGGAAAATGTCTCATAGCACTAAATTACGTGTATAAAATAGTAAGAAATTCACGGACACGCCTTTAAACCTCGCCTAAAACTTAATTCAATACAGTTAAACTGCGAAAATATCACAAAAACCAAATAAAAGTACAATTTGCTGAGAGCACCACTTTCTTATTTCAAATTCAAACCAAACGATGACTCATCGTGGTGCACTCTTGTCGCACTTCCGCTCTTGCATTAGGTGCGCATAGGCTCCTTCCTGGTATTTTATATTCTAAGATGTTTAGGGCAAAATTAACTAATCTCTGATCATTATGATTTGACATGAGGTTACCCTGTTTCGAGGCTATCGAACCACAGAATCTGCTAAAATAAACAATATTATCTGATCGAACAGGTTAGAATTTTGAATTTCTCCTTTTCATATTTTGAATTTAGTATTCAGTTTGGGATTATTTCGGGTTTGTTTTATTCAAAATGAGTTCAAGTGGCCAAAATTTCATTGAAGGAGAAAGTTGCAGTCACTCTGATCTAGTTCAGACGTAAGTATTTGTAAAATTGTTAATAATTTCTCCATACATAGTTCAAGGCAAACATTTCGATAAACAATAGTATAATATTACATGTTCGCGAGCATGTTCGTATACATTTAATAGAGTACATATTTTTTTTCAGTTAGAAAACAAGTCGACGAACGCAGTATATCAATTGCAGAACAAAATGAAAAATGGGTAATCCTTATTACAAGAGAAATCAACAATGCCGCTGAAGTGCCAAGAACTCAAAAGAAACTTCACACTGCCCAGCTATATTCAAAAAGGGCAAATGTTGCAAATGAAAAGGAGTACGTAAACTAGGTTTGTTCGGATAACTAAAAAACATACCTTTATTCATATTATGAATTTCTAAACAATTTTAGAGTACCTATAGTAGAAATTTTATCCATCAGAATTTCCATTAGAATCTGAATGAACTCTGCAATACTCAATTTAAAAGTTTTCATAAAACAATGCATCGAACATGACCCACCGATCTAATACAACACAGTAAAAGGCTGTGTAAAATATCTGCAGGGAAAATGGCTCAAATGACGAACCAGGAACATCACAAAAAAAACTATTTACATGTAAGTTCAGTGGATATTATCACGACTCTACAAAAAAATTTTCGTTCTTTGTCCTAAAGTTTAAACTATTATTTTCCAGTTAGTTATGCACAAGAACGAAAAGAAAATACCTTTTTTCGGTATAAAGTTTGCTTTTGTGATAGTTAAAATAATAATACTCATTTTTCAATTTTTTCATAAATTTTAATTGATTTTAATATTTTTAAAAAGACCGCGCGGTGAGAGTGGGGTATTAACGTTTACACTGTGCCGCTGGATGGCACCCGAGTGATAAACAACCATCAGGTGTTATTTACAAGCCCAGAATAACTTAAAATGTCGTCACGAAAGTGCAAATACGATGCTGATGCATTTTGTTTGCAATACCAAGGATTTGGCGAGAACCAAAAGACCATATTACTGACTGCTACTTTTGTATGGTGAATCCGAGTAAAAGACGTAGAGGTGAAAATGCAAAACTTATTGAATATCCTGACCTCGAATCTTCTTCTGCTCCAATTGCTCACGACCTGACACGACCAGTACCTGAGCCACCAAAAAAATTATCGCAGAAAAGTAGCTCATCTTTTAGTTCTTATAAAAGTAATTTCGATAAGGAATTTTTGCCTACACCTGAACAACCAAAACACTATCTCATTACTTCAGAAGATTTTAACGATCTAATTAGAGATTTGAATTTGCCAAAAAATAAAGCAGAGCTTCTAGGCTCTCGGTTAAAACAGTGGAATTTGCTTGATGATGTTAAGATCACGGATCAGCGGACTAGGCATGAAATGTTTGCAACGTTTTTCACGAAGGAAGATGGACTTTGTTTTTGTTATGACATTAAAGGTATGTTTGAAGCAATTGGCATAAGAAATATATGAAAGTGTCAAAATTTTGCTTGAATCTGTAAATTATCGTGAGTATAACTGGGAGCTGAATGGAGATTTTAAAATGGTGGTATTTTTAATGGGGCTACAGGGTGGATATACAAAGTATCCGTGTTATTTGTGCTTGTGAGATAGCAGAGCGGATTCTAAACACTATATTCAACGGTCATGGCCTGTAAGAACAGAATAGTGTGTCGGAAAACAGAACGTCAAATTTGAGCCGATTGTTGAAGCGGAAAAAGTGTTAAATGCCGCCTTTGCACATTAAGTTAGGGTTGATGAAACAATTTGTTAAAAAACTGGATGAAACTTCAGAAGCTTTTGGATACATAAAATTTTATTTTCCGAAGTTATCGGAGGCAAAGGTTAAAGCTGGGGTTTTTGTTGGTCCGCAAATAAGACAGATTTTCGCCGATGAAAAATTTCCAACGTTGCTGAATCGTACTCAAAAAGCAAGTTGGAACAGTTTTAAAGCAGTAGTTTCTGGATTTTTAGGAAATAATAAAGCTGAAAACTACGAAAAGTTGGTTGAGGATATGCTTACAAATTTTAAGGCCATGGGCTGCAGGATTTCATTAAAAGTACATATGCTGCATGCTCATTTGGATAAATTTAAAAACAATATGGGAGCCTATTCCGAAGAGCAAGGAGAACGTTTCCATCAGGACATCATGAATTTTGAACAACGCTATCAAGGCCAATACAATGAAAACATGATGGGCGACTATATTTGGGGATTATTGAGAGAAAGTAGCTATGAACATAAAAGAAAAAGTGAAAGTCTGCACTTTTAAGTTATTTTCCACTTTTCTGTAAGCTAATTTGATAGTAAAACTTAATAAAAATAATAAACATTTTTATTTCAATATTTTTATTTTCAATCAAAAATTAAAATCCGAGATTTTTAAAAATTTCGTTCAATCAGTCTTCTAAGCACAAAAGCAAAGTTTTTCATGCCAGATATTTTTTTTCGGTCTTATTACGACCTAAACTACCGAAATTTAATGCTTTGCAATCAAAGTCAAATTTCATGTTGACCCGTGTTATTTTTATTGTGGTTGGAAGACTTCGGTCAACGGCCTTTTGACTCAGTCAACAAAGAATTGATATTATTTTTATAGATTTTCTTGTTTCAGAACCTCTGACCTGCCTGAATTAATAAATATGGTGAAGGAATTGAAAAAGGACAAAAACATTTATAAGGTTTTTATGCATTAGTTAATTCTCTGGATTAAAATAGTACATTAAACCACTGTTACTACTATTACTGATCTTTATTTTTAGGAAGATTTCCTGGCAACAGGTAGCGGTTTGTACCAACTCTGGCTGAGTACAAACAGTAGGTGCAAAAATGTTGGCTGTATCAGGGGAGCATATGTAGCCTTTGGTCAACAAGTACCACAGCTCTTTGAGCTACTATAATATTGGTATTTGCATATATTCAAACTGATTATACTCATATTATGATCCTCATTTTATAATTTCCTAGTTTCAATTGCTTCAAATCTATTTAAGATGGCTTTGATGAAGACTCACAAACACGAGTGCAGTGTCGTGATAATGGCTACAATTTAGAGATCAAAGTCCTGAAGAAAGAAATAAAAAAGCTTTATTAGAGAAGGGATCTGAAGAATGCCTATACTGAGGAAGAAAAACTAAGTTATAAGAAAAGTAGCTTGTTTTGAAAAAAACACATTTCAATGTACATATTTAGAAATTAAAATCAAACAAAAAGAATATTATAATCTTTTCAATAAATAAATGAAACAATTTATCAATGTTTGGTATATTTAGAATATGATAATGAATACCCTTGTCAAATCCTTCAAGTTACCACAATATTTCAATCTCTACTCAATCATAAATTGTTTACAAGTATGAAATTATTTAAATAGGTTTTTTTGATATTTTTCTGTGTATCAATGAAATCAGTATTGAGCATTAATTTATTTCAACTTTCATCACACATCAAGATGTTAATTCACACTGCATTTCTACTTCGTTTATTGTATCGTGTTGGATTTTCTTGGCTTCCGTTGGAGTCCACTACTACCTCAGTTATTAATGATTATACATACGGGTGAGTTAACACAGTGGATTTTCTCACCAATATGTTTTCATCATCTTTTACAATTTTCAAGTTCGCATCACAAATGGCCTGAACATTTGGAAAAAAATTTTCCCTTCCTATTTTGAAAGCTCATCTTGTGGACGACCGAGATTATTTTAATATGTGTACAGTTTAGAGCTCCAATAACATTTGATAATGAATGGATATAATAATAATAATAATGTCTTTATTGAAAAATTATGTGATCATATTCTGTAAATAATAAATATAAGGGCGAGATTCAGTTGACTTAAAGCAACTGCTCTTCCACCTAACCCAAAATAAATTCAGATTAATTCCTATTGCGTTATTCCTGTGTTCTGGGGAGATGATAATCTACAGCCAGATAATAAAATCACAAATTTTTTCAAAAAATAAATAAATTTCTTTTTGGAGAAAATATAATTATTGCCACTGTGCCTAATTATTGTTATGCAGACCCATTAACCCATACAATTAAGATTTCCGTGGAAACTACGATGATTAACCACGTCTCTACCGAGTTAATTCGCCGAACATCACCGATTAGTTGACCACCTCTTTGACATTAGTTTGACCCATAGGGATAGTATAACCGATTTCAAGCGAATAACCTGGTCCTCATTGGTAATTACCAACTAGGACCAACTGCATTCAAGCGACTTCGGTCATTGTCGGTTATAATCATTTTACAAGGAATATCGCTGGAGGCTATAACCGTAGATAACCGCAGGCAGGACCGTAGATAACCGCGGTCATTACTGGTTATTCGCTTGAAATCGGTTTATAAGAGGAGGAGCGATTTCGTAACTAAAACGGGACCAGGTCCGCCACATTGGTACGACACATTTGTCAAGCGGTCGTTAACCCTGATGTTTCGTGTTCGGTTGTGAGTTTTGTGAAAATTATTTATATTTGAAGGACAATCTTTGTAGAACTAATTGAACAAAATGGTTTCTTGTGCTGTGCGAAGTTGCTGTACCCGGGATGGCGTGGATAAGAAGAAATCATCAGGAATTACATTTCATAGGTTAATATCAACAATGTACAGGGTCGGTTTAAGTAGATTTGATGTCTGATACTAGAAATTCCTTTTTATATTCATTTAGAGATTTGAAGAATAAAAAGGGTCTTCAATACCCTTCAGAGGATGTCATCAAAATTTGCTTGAAGACCGAAAAAATCATGGAGCGAGAAATCATTATGGCTGGTCAAAACTGTGTTTCAATTGCAACTATTAATAATAGGATATTTAATTAATTTGTTTCATCAAACATCTTCTCATTTTTAATTGATAACAATTTTGATGAGTTTTTTGGATGATCATCGATTTTTATTGATCAGAAGCATAATAAGGAAATATTACAATATAAGAATGATTTCTCTCTTCAAGTATAAAGTTGACAAATCAACTAGTATTAGGCACCAAAATAACAAAATTGTACTGTTTAAGGGACAGTAAAACTGTTAATTGGGTAAAATTTTTGTTTGTGAAAGGAAAACTTAGTTATTGAATATGAGAGAATGTTTGGAGCATTCAAATATTTCTAAGATTTGATGTAAAAGTTTCCTGTCATCATATGAATTGGAAATATAAATTTTTTTTAACTAGGTGTACATATTTAAATATATATATATATATATATATATATATATATATATATATATATATATATATATATGTATATTATATAATTTTTTATATTCATTATTTATATTTTTAATAAATTTTTCACCTTATACAACTTCCAAAGATGTTATTGAATATCACTAGTTGTTTCTGCTAATTAAAGAAGACAAAATTTCCCTTATCATTAGAAAAACTCAGAAGAATTCAATCTCCATTAAAAATGTTCTCAAAATAAAATAAGTATTGTTTTAGTATATAAACTGTTGAAATTCATTTTTATTTTATAAATGTTAAAAATCATGATGTATATTCTGCTTCAGCCATAAATTAGCCTGTAATTCATTTAGTCCGACCCTGTCCAATTTGTGGTTTTGTAGCCGAAACCGCCACATTGGTACGACACTTTGCCCCGCCCAGTCGACCCGTTTTATGTGGAAATCGTTGAATGCAACAGCGTCTCCTTCTATACTATCTCTATGGTTTGACCACTGATTTAGCCTTAACATGCGTTTCAGAAACCCAAAAGTGCGTTTGACGTACAATTTACCTGCAATATTTGACCACTCTGTCAAATGACAGGCTGATCAAGTTCAAGTAGTTAACCATACTTTCTGCAACTCAAATGGCACTTGACCAGAGATTTGACAGCTGATTAGTTAATTTTTACATTGATCGGCCTTTCAGAAACTGGCCGTTAGTCTTTGGTTGAATCTCAACGAGTGTGTTTCGTGTTTCTTTCCTTATATGTTTCCAACAATAATTCTACCACTATAATTATAATTTTATCATGCCGTTGTGGACTGTGGAGCATCGCGTTTTCGCCTAAAACAGTTTAGTGCAGAATGGCGAGTTTGTCACGGAAACTCGGCGTCGTTTTCGTCGTAGATTTAACAGGCCCGGATCAAGCGGGTTGCTTGCCCCGGGCGCCAGCTTAAGGGGGCGCCAATATTTTAATTTTTGATTTTCTCGAAAGAAATTAATTTTATAGTGCTAAAATCGAAACAGTAGAATTGAAACATGATAAATCACCACTATGCCAAAAATCTTCTAAATTAATTAATGCCCCCCCCTGACATTACAGTCCTGCTATCGTTTTTCAGCACAACACCCTAAATGTAACTTTTGCAATTCAAAAGGCAAGGAAAAAGGGCGAAGAGTTGGATTCACAACAATTTTCCGGTTTCCAATCGACTTAGCTATTATGTAATCAACGGCAGAGGTTTTTGTTGAGTATCTCGATTGATGGCAACACTGCCTGACAATTATTATATCTTTCTATGAACCTAACCTATAACAATAACTATGAAATTAGCGTAAGATTTGTGTAATGAATAAAAAATGAATCAGTTATTATTTTCAAATTAAATGTTGAATCAATAACCAAAAATTCTCTAATAAATCCCAATCGTTTTTTTTATGAATTGATAACTTTCTGTGGCACGTTGAGCACTTTCTGGTTGAATTAAAATCATCCAAAGTTTTCGGAGACGATGATGACATGAATTTTGTTCACCCAAAAAGTGCCCAACGCGCCCCTAAAGGACTCGTAAATTCATAAAATACCCCATGCGTGTCGGCATTCTGTCTGGCGTTTTTTGTAGGAGGCTTCTTTCATTTGGGTTTCTTCATGTGGCAGGTGCGGGTACTCTCATATTTCAATAATTATTATCCATTCTCCAACAAGGATATTTTTTTTCGAGAAGGGGATAAATATAAAATCTTCTAATGTTTATTCCCATTCTAGAGATAAAAGTATTTGAATTCGCATTTCAAGGTCTATTATTACTCATATTTTATTTTCATGAATTTCATTTATCAAGCGTATGTGTATATTCGTTTCTATTTTGTTATTACTCGTTTATTCGTCTTCATGTATTATTATTATCATATTTATTTCACCCCTTTCTTCATAATATTTATATTTTATTTTTCTGTTAATATTGTTTCATGGAATGTGGTTTGTTTCGAAGACAGTTGCCGTGGAAAACTTTATCATTTTTACTTTGCCCTCTCCCACCTGGGAACAAAGTCTGCAGGCGCCCACGCATAAATTAAAAAAAAAAGAATAGAAAGAAAGGAAAAACTAACGTCACCTGCGCCTTATCGTTTTTCGAAAATTTTTGTTTTGCCCCCCTGAGAAAAAATTCATTCTGCGGGTACCCATGCAACGCAAGCATAGACCCAGTAATTTCTTTGCCTGGGTTGCGTTCATAAACTTACTCAGAGTAAGCTCTCCTTACTCTGAAGCGTTCACAAACTTACTTTGCCTTCCTCGGAGTATACTCTGTGAGCGTTCATAAACTTCCTCTGAGTAAGCTCTGCATACTCTGCTATTTGGGAGAGTAAACACATACTCTGACAGTTGTGACGTACGATTTTCATTCTGTCCTGCTCCCGCGGACTTTTTGAAACTTGAATATTATTCGAATAAGTATTTATTTCTGGTTTTGTTTCATTTCAATAACGAAATACGAAACAATTAATTTTTCAAGTGAAACAACTATTCTGTGAAATAAAGAAATATTGGAAAGAATTACATTATTACATTAATAAATTTAATGAAATTGCTAGCAGTGAATTAACGAAGCTCAAAGTAAACTTTACCAAGAGATAATGATAAAAAAAAGAGTTTTTCCCTGTATTGCAGAACCTAGAGTTCAAATAAATCGAGACATGAAAAGTCCCACAACTGTTTTTTGTACCTGATTTGGAATCTACGTTGATATTTTGTTATATTCGGGAGTTTAGATATGTCAAGATTCATTCATATTTTACTTTATCTTTCATACAATATTTTTTTAACTTCTTTTTGTTAGCTTCCTCAAATGAAACTATTTTTTGTTACGAAGTATTTAATTTTTTTCTGGCGTAGAGTCAATAAAACAACAAAACATGTAATGACATTTTTAATTTTCTGCTTGCAAGAGAAGATTATAGACAATAATATCCTTTTTCATTCTTCCTGTCTCATTAAAAGTAATTCAAAGTCCTGAGAACATTTAACTGTTTTCTCACAATCATCAAAAAACACGTTTGTGCTCTGCTTTTCAAATAAAAGAAAAATTGACTATACTGCGAAGACACAACTGAAAATGTACGACTAGAGAGAATTATTTTCTTAAACTTCTATTATTCATTCATGATAGCAACAATTTCAATATAAAAATGATAAATAAAAAATGATGCAAAAGTATTATTCATAACCTATACACATGTTTGAATTTTGAATGACATTTGTCAGAGTAAGTTTGTGAACGACGAGTGTGGAGTAAAGACCGAATTATATTTCTGATCATATGGCCATACTCTTACTCTACTCTCTGAGTAAGTTTGTGAACGCTGCCCTGGGGAATTACCGACTCTTCCTAATCACATCTGGAACTAAGAGCGTTGGCAATAATTGCGGTTTCATTCGAACTACGATAACTCTTTGTATGTCTTTCTGGTTATTTGTGTGAAGATGTAATCAGTTCCAAAATTTCTTGTTGCTGACACAAAATTTTGCCGAACTTTTTCGAGAATTTGATAGGAGATATTGCTTTCATTTTTGAAAAAGAAAAAATTTTAAAAGTTTAAGATAATAATATCCGCCGGAATTTGCGTTATCCAAAGCCCACCACGTCGAGGTTGCGCGGTCGGATTTTCGGTTCATTGTTGTGTGTGTGTGTGTGTGTGTGTTTTTGTTGAAAGCATGAAGATTTTGAAAAAAAATCTGTTTAAAAATGCGAGTTCATATGTATTCACGAAAAGTAGACAAAAGCTGTCTCCGAACAGCTAGTGAAAAAGGACGAAATTCAGTTAGGGGTATTATCTTTTGTTCAAATTTTAATTGACAAAGGATCAGTTTGAAAATTAATGCATTGGAAATGATTGGCCGGTGGTTTTTAAAATTTTCTGAAGTTTAAAAAAAAGTGCAAAGTGACAGAAACTTTTTGAATTTTTTTTTAATATTTATTTTTTGAATATTTGAACAACATCTACAATAAAATTGTGGAAAAGCTTCGAAAAACTTTCTTTTTCATGTTCAAAAGGTAATGAGCTTTTCAGAGCAACAAACGTGATCCTTTAATTATTTCAGAAACTCGATCGAGTAAAACAAAAAAACGGCTGGCTGGATTGATTTGGCTTTTAGTAGGGTTTATGTGAACATATTGAAATGAAAAAGGCACACTTAACATTCTAAATTTTTGTATGATTTAGCGATTGATTTTCCAAAACCGGAACCCCCTTTTCGTTGCATTTTCAAATTCATGTGACAAGCAGAAAATTTTTTTGTCGAAAAAGCAATGGACAGCCTTTGAAGGGAAATCATTCAGGTTCTCGAAACTCACCATTAACCTTTTGTGTGATTATTGATTGCTGAGATATCGATAGTTGAAGAAACAAAGGATCTTTTTTTATTTGGGGGTCGATATCTCCATGATTAGTAGACATATCGAGATCTAAAAAAAAAAGGGCTAAAAAATTGAATTGACAATTTTGTTGGTGTTGGTTTTTCTAATATTACTCAAAAACTTATGACGTTACAAGATTTCAAAGTTATAATCCAATAATAAGATAGGTATTGGGAGCTACGATTCCTTCTTTTTTTTTTCTTGTACGACCATTCCTCTCGAAGTTATGGCCTGTTGAAAATTGCTCAAAAAATTTTGATTTTATTTTGATCCTTTAATTCATTCCATTTTTGTAGATATACATTTTAAAAGCTTTCAATTCTTTATACCAAACTTAAGAGGGGGGGCGCCACCATGAATTTTTGCCCCGGTCAGAAAAAGTCGTAGATCCGGGCCTGAGATTTAATGTTCCAGGTTATGGTGAAATACCAAGTAACATCATTTTGCCATGGATCAATTCACTTTGTAAAACAGGCATTGTTATGAAAAAGGGGACACCTGGCCCTGCCAGCACAGCGCAAACTTCGAAGAACGTGAAAAGGGTGAAAGAGGCCATTCAGAGTTTCTGTGGGCTTTTCTAAAATCTCGTGTGTATGAAACCAAACTTCGTTCACTTGTCCAACTTCACGAAACAATGCAGCAGAATATCGCAAGGTCTGTTGAAAAGAGTAGAGGCGAACTTCAGGGAGCGTCTCCAAATTTGTCAGCGTGATAACGGACATCATCTGAATGACAATGTTTTCCGCTCGTTAGTAAATCAAACTGTTCTGGCACACTTATTTCTGCCAACAAGAACCTTCCAAACCTGAAAATAGTGGAGTACTGCTCATTTGAAAACCATCCGTTTCCCGTGGCTCACCCTGTATAATATCTAGGCCTGTCAATAAAGCCTCTAAATCTCAAGTAATTAGCAACAGCGTAATTTTTTTATATGTTGTAAAACATGAAGGTATAAAATTTTCCTACGCTCTGGGGTTAACACTAAGGGTTAAAAGATGTAAAGGGTTTTTTGTTTATAATAATAATAATAATAATAATTTCGGAAATAGAATTGTTCGTGGGTGGAATTTTGAAGGATGGTGAAATAAATAATTATCAAACTTGTATAAAGTTTTCCACCTTTTTTGTTCGATTCAAAATTTTTTATTACTAAAAAAGTAGAATTTTTGAATAACACTGGTAAAAAAATTCTGACAAGGTGGGAAAGTTAATACAAAGTTGTTTATAATAGGATCATTGAGTTTCTGAAGTTTCCACCTTTTTTGACCAGTGGGAAAGCTGAAAGCAGCCACGAGATTGCCTCGGAGCCTATCTTCATCACGATCCCCTGAGCGCGCGCCGAACGCCTCGATAGGCTTCAACTTTGTATTAACATTCCCACCTTGTCAGAATTTTTTTTACCAGTGTTATTCAAAAATTCTACTTTTTTAGTAATGAAAAATTTTGAATCGAACAAAAAAGGTGGAAAATTTTACACAAGTTTGATAATTATTTATTACACCATTCTTCAAATTACCATCCACGAACAATTTTATTTCCGAAATTATAAACAAAAAACCTTTTTCACCCCTTTTAACTCTTAGTGTTAACCTTCATGTTTTACCGTCCCCACCAACATATCAAAAAATTACGCTGTTGCTTATTACTTGAGATTCAGAGACTTTTTTTGACCGGCCTAATCAGTGTATGCACCGGACGCCAGCAAGCCAGAGCAATCATCAAGTGAATTTTACAAAAACCTATAGATTTCTCAAAAGCGGAGATTATTTCCAATATTAGAAGTTACTATCCCAGGCTGAACATGGAAGCCATTGAAATTTTATAAACACAAAAATAACATAAATAGAAAAGAGGAGACCCCTTTCTTGCATAGCGCCTGGTTACCGACCTTAGAAAAAACAAAGATCAAGCCGACACGAAGCGGGAGCGATGGGCCAATCAGCATCGCGCACGTAGACGAGCCACTTTTTCCCGCCATAAACCGGCGCGCAGATGACGTTTCCGGTTCGAACGCGCCAGTGTCAGATATTCAGCGTTCGAGGTACAACCTTAGACAGAGAATCCTCTGAAGATGCCTACCGAAGTTGTAGGCGAAACGTTAGGTGAAATTATTCTTAATAGACCACGGCCAATAAGCCCGGAAGACTCTTTTCATACCAGTATATCCGGTCTTGAAAGCCTTAAACTATTCAGTATTTGAAAGCGCCTCTGAATCACGAGCTCCGCAGCTACTTCTATCTGAATACGCAAAAACAACTGAAAACCCGTTTGATATTGCCCAATAATCGAATATAAAATATTTTCTATTATCCGTCAAAGTTGCATAGTGATGAGGACCCGTCTCCCCCTGAAATATAATTCTTAATAATAATAAGATTTATTCTCATAATCAAAATACCATTTGAATGGAGAACATGTCAAGCTTCATGGAAATGATAATACACATATTAGTTAACAGAACGATCGTATTTGTACTCAAAAAATTCCCGCACATCATATGGCTCTATTCTGACCAGGTAATGGAAAATTTCTTTTTTGAAATGTTTAAAGTCTTCGATAATCTGGTATATACGTGGCAAAGTATTGAACAGTTTAATGCACATATATGAAGTATTTTTCTCTGTTATTGTCAGTGAATGGCTTGGGAAGTGAAAGTATTGAATATTTCTGGTTTTGTTGAAATTTCGGAAGCCGTGGAAATATTCACTGTGTTTGAAAACAAATTTAAGACAAGAGTAAATATAAAGTCCTGTCAACGTTAGAATATTCAGCCGCTTGAACATACCACGGCATGTTTCGCGAAACCCCAGTTTCAGAATTACCCTCACAGCTATTTTCTGTGCAATGAAAACCGTATTAATTTCAGAGCTATTTCTCCATGCAACAACACCATAACCCAATATGGATTGGAAGTTTGCGTAGTATCCCGTCATGAGAATCTCCTGGCTGACTTTTCCTGTCAAAACCCTCAGAGAATAGACGACTCTATGTAGTTTCCTCCTAACAGTTTCAACATGATTGACCACCGCAAATTGCAATCCAGTACGACCCCCAAAAAGTTCTTATGTGATTTTATCTCGGTAGGCTTTCCTACGATGTTAATACTGGTGGGTACTTTTATTCTAGAGTGAGATGTCATAAAAACTACACACTCTGTTTTCTCTGTATTCATAGATAGTGTGCCCTTGGAAATACCAACTATAGAAATCCAAGAAGCACGCTGAAAAGAATAGGATTTTAAAAATCAATATTATTTCGCACATCTGTACTAGACATATAATGAAATTTCCAACTTTACTTAATAGAACATTTTGGCAACGTTGTCGGAAGACTTACCCACTGCGAAACGAAAAGGCAATTATATGCCGGAGGAACTATCCACCGCATCTTAAAAAATTTTGTATACTGCGAAAGACTCAATGACCGCAATACGAATCAAGAATATACAGTCGGAGGACCTAGAACCGGATTTTTGTCAGGAGGACCTATTGATTGCAAAATGTATGATGAAAAATATTTTTCGTGGTCAATGTTTTGACGAATTCGCAATCTATCCTCATAAGATAATCAATATTCGCAGAGAAATCTGATATATATGCACGAGTTCTGGGGGAAGACCTATTGCTGGATTCTTGAGGGAGGAGCTATACGCGTAGGGATGTAAATATATATATATATATATATATATATATATATATATATATATATATATATATATATAAATATATATATATAAATATATATATATAAATATATATATCATGATATGTTCCTATGTAATGATTGCAAGGTTCATTTTTCGAAAGTAAATATTTTCCTGGGGGGGTAATTACCCCCATTACACCCCCCCCCGTAGCGATGCCAGTGCACTTAGCAAGGTAATTTCGATATTTCATAATTATCTGGATGTAGTGTCTTACTTAACAAATAGAATCATAGAGTATTCTCCCTCATGAACGAAATGTCAGCTGGTACATGCTAGTTTGGATGTCCAAACCATTTAAGTTGATATTCCAAAATAGGTACTTGATAATATACAGGCCTTATCTCTTGTTCACTGTAAATGTCTAACATATCGATCCACCATAGTTGACACCTTATATATATACACATATGTATATAAATATACCTTCAAAGCAATTTGGTTGATCATAACACTCTCTTCCTTGGTTAATTCTGGTTTTTCAGCTGTTGATAATTGATCAACAATTTTTCCACAAATGGGACATTCCCAATTCAAGGATTTCTTAGCTAAAACTTGTCTTTCTTCAGGCGTGTAATCCAAGGATCCAATTGTACCAGATGAGGAAACAGGCATAAAAGCTATTAATGCTAACAAAGCAGTTCGTATCGACCATGAAGGCTGCCAACTCTCAGGATGGTGGCCAGAAATTGATAAACAAATTTTTTTATTGACTTCAAAACGACCATTTGGCTAGAAAAAAGCCTTATTTTAAATCGAGTATACAAATATTTCGAGATATAAAACTTACTGTCATCAAAATAATATTTGGAGGTTGCATGGGATACTGGGAAGGCAATAATATTCTGCCATGATAATATCCCCCATCAAATTCAGAAGATGGTGGACCCTTGACGGTAAAATGCCATTCGAATAGATTGTCTTCCAAAGGACTGGCATGATATTCCTCTGTAGGTTCAGCTAACTCGCAAGCTTCACGCATCAAACGCTTAACACCTGATAAATATTGATGAAAATGCGAATGAGAACGAAGGAAATATTAAGTCAAGGAATATCCTCACCAGGACTGTTCATGTTATATTTACTTCTTAATGACATTATATTGAGATTTCTTGGATATTATGAACCCAAACTGAATCAAACACTGAGTTTTCAAGGCGAATATAAAGAAAAAGTCCAACTCGTTCGTTATAATTACTCAAAAAATATTACAATTCAGAAATTTTTTATCTCAGGACACAGAGCCACATAATTCAAATAATAATAATAATAAACTAGTGTTCTATGGTTATAGTCACAGAAAAATGCTCGGCATCTGTGGTTAACTGAGCAGACTAATGGGCGCATTCAGCACAGCAGAGACTACTGTCGGGCGGCGTTCGGAATCAACGTCGGAAGCACGGCCTACTAAATCTAACAGGCCGGAAGGTTAGACGTTGCCGTTTTTACGAGTAGCGCATAGACAAAGAAGGAAAAGACAATCGACTTGAGAAGAAACGTTTGGGAAGGTTGAAAGTGGCGCCCCGTCCGGCAGTAGACAAGAACTAATTGTGTGAAATAGAGATACTGTAGAAAAAGATGAAATAATTTTCGTCGTAAATTGTAACCTTAATTACAGTTCATTGTTGTTTCAAAAATTTTGGATAAGTAAGAAGTGGTATGTCTAGTATTTAATTCCATCATGAATTCTGATCCATATATTCTATTACTAAAGCAAAACTTTCGATCTGAAAGTCAAAGCACACTATGTTTTCAATATTTGAAGTAAAAATCGTAATATTTTGTAGAGCAATTGAGGTCGAAGCTACTGTGGATATGTCTTAGTTTGTTCAAAGTGGAATTAATGTAAGTATAAAATAAGGGTAATTATAAATACAAAGAACCTCTTGTCGTAATTGTTTAGATTGTCATCATTTAGATCATCATTATTCTTGTTGCATCCCAAATTATGCGAGCAAGTACTTCTTTCGACCCCTCTTAGTAGAAGTTGAGGAAGAGATAATACAATTAAAGCTGTTCATTCTAGCTATAACATAATCCAAAATACTAGAATATGTGGGGACCATTTTAGTATACAAAATTTCATAAGTAGATACGTTAAGAACTTAACGTATCTTCATCTCTCATGCATTAACCCTATACAAAAGCGTCCCATATTAATAAAGAATTCCATAATCTAGCAGTCAATTTGTTGTGTAACATTTGGAGAAAAACCCTTATATCACAATTTATATTATGATCATACCTCGAATAAAGTGGTAGGATTTATGCTCACATATTAGACGATTCGAAGAATTTGGTAATCCTTTATATTAGTTCTTATGGTATCCGGACTTAAGCATTGATAACAACTGATAGCTTAGTACTTTACTATAGAACAAATAAGGTCAATTCAACCCAAAATCTTCTGAAACGGGCAGAGCTATATGTTTACTTCATATTGTTTCATTTTTTTATCATCATACATACTTTTCATATAGTGTCAACATTAATTTTTCACTTTGTTCCAGGTTTCGAAACCCTTTATTTGTCAATCCTCGAATTGAATGTTTCCTCCTCCAATAGTTTAGTGATACAATAGGTATGATATATCTAACACGATTCAGTTATTTCTTTGATTAATATTTACAAAAATCAATTGTATTACTATGTGAAATAAAAAGAGTTTCAGTGTTCATTGAGTATTATTATTGAATGCTTAACCTTACTGAAATATTGAATAAACTGTGATTGATGTTGCAGTTCATTCACTATTTTCAGTGCAGGTTTTCATTCAAAATGTAAGATTGTTTCGAATTATTATGATTTAGCCGCTGAATGCCATAGTTAGTTTCATCTACTGCCGGTGAGGACGCTACTGTCACGCCGAAAACATAATATGGCATCCTTGTCTACTCTATCGCTATTTCACTCAATTAGTTCTTGTCTACTGCCGGACGGGGCGCCACTTTCAACCTTCCAAACGTTTCTTCTCAGTCGTTTGTCTTTTCCTTCTTTGTCTATGGAGTAGCGTGTCTAGTGGTACGCGTAGATATAGACAGTAGAGAGTTGAAGTGCGCACAGCACGTAAGCCCGAACGTGAACGTTGACGTGAGAAATAACGTCAAATATAACGTTCACGTGCTGCGGTGAAAAGAGAGTTGAAGTGCCGCCATGTAAAAGCTAGGCTACGAACTAGCAAATCTAACCAGGTTAGGAGAAAGTTATGTCAAAATTCAAACGTTCGCAACTCATCGGGAAGATTCGTTTAACGTTCGGGTAACGTACGTTGGCTTTTAACGTATACGTGAAAGGACGCTAGTTTACGTCGGCCGTTAAGCTGACGCTACCGTTAACGTTAAAAACTGACGAATGCGCATGTGTATATGTCAATTATAACGTCTACGTCTACGTTCGTGGAAGCACTTCAACTCTCTAACATACGTTTTTCTTGTGCAATTCGCACTGTTTTCGATATAATTTCGAGTTTATTTCAATTCACAATGTAATAAAGAACTGTAGGGAGGAAAACAAAACAGCATTTCGTTTATTTGCGAATAATTTCTCAATATTTTATCGCAAATAATCCAGAACTCACCACGAGGAGGTAGCTGTGTTATTGAGTTCCACAAAATTACAATCAGAATGAAAATTGTTTTACTTTCTGAAGCGAATAAAATAGGTGGATGAATATCAGAAGAGGAAAAAAAATATTATTTCGCCATCGAAAATGATTCAATTCTGAACATATTTTTTTTAACATAAAATAAATCCTATAATAAAGTCTGAATAAACAAAAACAATTCTGATAACTGACGACTAAAAGTTAGTAATTTTCTGTCGGAAGGAGCAGTTCTTAGGATTCTATCACTAACCATTATAGAATAATTATTAAGGAAGATATTACTCAAAATTTTGGGATAATTTCAGAAACCTGCTGACATAGTGAACATTAAATTTGTCGTGATAAATATCTCAAGTAAATAAACAAGTCGGCAAGTCGGGGTTCGAGTCTCCGCCAGGGAAGAAATTTTCTGGTATGGAGAACGCGCCGAACCATTCACTGTTGGGTAAACAATTAACAGTGCTGTGCCTAAGGTGGCGTCGGGACACAGTAACAAAGCCTACACAGAACACACCCATCATTCTAACTCGCACAAGCTTTAAGTAGCTTATGAGGGGTTTCACTGAAACCCAGAATGCATGGAAAAACATACACATACATACATACACATTTCAAAACGTCTCTCTGAAATTTATATTGTAGAATTGAGCAGTGTTCTTTTCTTCAACGTTCGAAAAGAAGTGAGAAATTGCCTTGTCTTTGAAATGACCACCAAAGTCTGAAAATGAATCGATCTAATCTTGTTTGTCGCAATCGATGTAAGCATAATCATAATGGACAACTAATTTTTGTCTCCATACCTCAGGATCAGTTCTTTTTGGAGTAATTGAAGACGTCATGTAACTCAGTTGATTTGGAAAAATTGAAGGAAATGCATCATCAGTAGTTAATTTAGGAATTTTCGCGGTATATTTATAACTGAACGACTGAACCTTAGGCGGTTGGATAAGAGTTATTTTTTAAAATATGGGAATCTACAAAATGTTTTATACAAACTAAATTGTCTTCGTTGATTTTAAAACTACTTACTTTATGAATTGCGTTAAGCCATGTTCTAACTTCTAAATACTAACACCTTCTTTTCTCATTAGTGGACTTATAGTTGCTTTTGCAATCGGGGCAGAGTACTCAAATCTAAGATTTCCAAATGAAATTTTTAATAAATATTAAAATGAAAAACCCTGTTGATTATTCCTTCCGGATATGAACACTTAAAGTCGAAAAATTCAATGATGAACCGATACACACTGATCTTGCAACTGCAACACTTATCTTCACTTTCTTTGATGATTAAAAAACCAATCACACGCACACAGCGAAAAAACACAAACCTCTTTACACGCTTCCCTGTCGAATTTTGGATACGCTTCTACTCACACGCCTTCCGACCTTCCTCACAGAACTGAAACCTGCAACTGGCGTGTAACACCTCAAGCCCAATAGGCAACGTCGCGTTTTAAGGCAACATTCTGGCCTGTTAAATATCGTAGGCCGCGTCGGACGTTGTCCGGTGTGCGCCCAAGCCAGCCCAAGCCGTTCGGAATCGACGTCGGGTAAATTTTACCCCCGTTCGGAATCACTTGGGACGTTCGTCCGGATGTACAACTTAGCAACCAAGAAAATAGGTAGGCATTGACCTATTATACCTATTATAAACCGATTTCAAGCGAATAACCAGTAATGACCGCGGTTATCTACGGTCCTGCCTGCGGTTATCTACGGTGATAGTCTTCAGGGATATTCCTTTTAAAATGATTATAACCTACAATGACCGAAGTCGCTTGAATGCAGTTGGTCTTAGTTGGTAATTACCAATGAGGACCAGGTTATTCGCTTGAAATCGGTTATTATATATAGGTCAATGTAGGTAGGTAACAATTACTCGTCTTGCGCAAATATCGTTTATTTACACATTCGAATTTAGAAAGTATGTTTTACGGAGGAATTTCTAGTATTTAGTTTCTTGAGGTAGTTTATTATTTGTACCCTGTTTTTTACAGTGAATAAAGCTCTTAAATAAAACAGTGTATCTTTTGAAGAACATTTAATGAATACTAAGTCACATTAATATATCGTGATGGAAACCGCAGTATGTGGTATCTCAAAAAAAATCAATCATTATTTTGATGTAACATGTGCTTTCGAGCATTTAGGCCATCGTCGAGAACTAATATATGACGACGGCCTAAATGCTCGAAAGCACATGTCACATTGAACGATGGCCGCGAAAGCCATCATTCAATTCATTAATCATTATTTAATTCTATTGCACCACTCTGTCCAACTTGTTAATCTACACAACATGCAATAGGTGTTATGTAATTGAATCATTCATTTTCAAAACAACTCAGAAAAAGTCTTAATTGATGAAAACAGAAAAAATTTGTATACAAAAAGTCATAATGTCAACAAGAATCATGACTCAATAAATTTTCGAAAAACTATGGTATTATCATTCAGAGGTGAAATAAATATCAAGCGTATTGGAAAAATTTGCTGTCTCTCCTCCAAAAATTTTATTTATTTACAGGCTGTCAAGCACTCTAGAAGACTTTCATTTGCTTATTGTGTGAAATCCACTGATACTTTTGAATACAAAATACATTTGTAGCTTCCAGAGGACGAAAATCTAAAGAATGAGAGTCATCTACCTTTTTTCAAAATGGTGTAAATAAAAACCCTCAATCTTATTTATTTCCTGCGAATATCAATCGGCTACTTCTGCATTCATTCTAGAAATTTAAATAAAATATCCACTTTTAGTATTCACTGATAGAAAATTGAATTAAATAAGATATCTTCATACTCTTGATATATCACATAGATTAATACTATATACTTATAGTATTTATCTATGATATATCATTTGAAAAATATTGAATTAACCTCACGTTGCAGTTAGAAAGAGAGTGAAGATAACACCCGACGTCGTTCGAAAACGATCGGCAACATTTCATTCAAACAACTGAGTGCGCCCAGCGTTCGACACACGCACTTTATCCGACGTTGATTCCGAACGCCACCTTGGGTTGCGTTCGGAATCAACGTCGAACGTTGTCCGGTGTGCGCCCAAGCCGTTGGGAATCGACGTCGGGTAAATTTTACCCCCGTTCGGAATCACTTTGGACGTTCGTCCGGATGTAAAACTTGGCAACCAAGAAAATAGGTAGGTAACAATTACTCGTCTTGCGCAGATATAGTTTATTTACACATATTCGAATTTTGAAAGTTTGTTTTACGGAGGAATTTCTAGTATTTAGTTTCTTAAGGTAGTTTACTATTTTTTATTTTTCAAGATGTGTTTAATTTCAAATTTTACATACGTGATAGTCTAGGATATATACTCAATGGAATAATTTATTCACAAGGAAAATGAAGTACACTTCCAAAATATTTAAGGTTTATTAAAAATGAATCATGTTCATTAACCAATATCAATACAGGAGAAAAAGTGCCAAGTACTTGTCTGTGGTAAAAAAACATTTTTATATACATTGATAAATACATATTGTCGTGAGTTTATTATTAATCTGTTACAAATCCAAATTCAGTGTTGAAGGTAAGTGTTTAGAAAAGGCAAGTAAATATTCGCAAAAACAAGTTCAAAAATTATTATTAAATGAAATTATTTCTATTCCAGATACCAATCCAGAAGTTCCAGTGCTAGCGTTCTATCCAATTTCTTATCTGTTTGCTGAAGTTGGAATGCAACCGAATGTTTCTCAAGTGTTCTGGAAGCCTGTTATAGAGGACTGGAGCGAGGTATGCAAACGTAAATATCATTGAAAAATGACATGGTGGCCATTATATTATTCATTATTTCATGAAAGTACTCAGTTCATTTATTTATCCTTAGATGAAGGCTTAATTCTCGCTGATTATGAATAAGTTAGAGAAATATTCAATTTGCCAACTCTTTCATTTGTAAATACAGAAACCGAAGGAGCAAACTTGAACATGGTATGTGCAACATGGCTTTTCGAATTCAAATTTTGCAACTTACTTCATTATTTTCGAACAACAAAGAGTCTAGAGATAAGAGTTTGCTTGAACCACTTCACAACAGTTATTTTCTTAATTTTTTCTCTGATTATTTAAAAATCTGGTTTATTTGGCGGCTATCTAGAAAATATTGATAACCCTGGTTGGGTACCCAGTCGACAAATAATCCAGGAAATAGAAGTTCTCCTGATGCTGAGAAATATGCAAGATATGATAGAAACACCAAACATTAGAATCATGAATGGATTTTATATTTTTACCCTGTTTTCTACAGTGAATAAAGCTCTCAAATAAAACAGTGTATCTTTTGAAGAACATGCAATAAATACTTAGTTACATTAATATATCGTGATGGAAACCTCAGTATGTGGTATCTCAAAAAGAATCAAGCATTATTTTATTGCACCACTCTGGCCAACTTGTTTATCTGCACAACATGCAATAGGTGTTATGTAATTGAATCATTCATTTTCGAAACAACTCAGAAAAAGTATTAATCGATGGAAACAGAAAAAATGTGTATACAAAATCATAATGTCAACGAAAATCATGAGGCAATAAATTTTCGAAAAACTACTGTATTAATATTCAGAGGTGAAATAAATATAGCTCAAGCATGTTGAAAAGTTTGCTGTCTCTCCTGAAAACTAGGAATGTTGGATATACGACATATTGCAGTTTCCACTACGATTCATGCATTATTATTATTTTCTCTTCTGAGGATAGCTGCTTCATCATCATGCCTGGTCTTGCTCCACAGAATGTTTTACCAAAATTAATTTCTGTTACTGGTATGCATCAACCTAAAATCATTTTGATTTAATCATTTTGATTTCTGATAATATCTACTTCCAATATAAATACCACTTACCTTACTGATTTTGGGTACATTCCTCTATAAACGAATATCAGCGCAAGTGCTCATCCTGGATTTTACAATAAATTTGGCTACAAACAAAATAACATGAACAAGACTGCATACTTTCTCAAGATCGGCCAGGCCAGTTTAATGGCCACAGTTGATACTTTAAGCTTCAACAGCAATGCTGTATCTTATTTCCATTGTGAATGCTCCACCTCAAAAAATAGAAAGTCTATTTATTACATCTATTACAGTTATGTAGTACCTTTACTTACATTTCCTTCAATTGAATATTTTGCTCCAATAATTTTATTTCTTGACAGGCTGTCAAGCGCTCTAGAAGACTTTCATTTGCTTATTGGTGTGAAATCTACTGATTCTTTTGAATACAAAATACATTTGCAGCTTCCACGGGAGGAAAATCTAAAGAAGGAGAGTCATTTCATTTTTTTCAAGGTGGTATAAATCAAAACCCTCAATCTTATTCATTTCCTGCATTCGTTCTAGAAGTTTAAATAAAATAGCCACTTTAATATTCACTGATAGAAAATTGAATTAATTAAGATATCTTCATACTCTTGATATATCATTTGAAAAAGTATTAAATTAACCTCACGTTGCAGTTAGAAACTAGGGAAGATCACACCCGACGTCGTTCGAAAACGATCAGCAAAATTTCAAACAACTGAGTGCGCCCAGCGTTCGACACACGCACTTTATCCGACGTTGATTCCGAACGCCGCCCAACGTACGTTACCCGAACGTTTAACGAATATGCCCGATGTGTTGCGAACGTTGAGTTTTGACATAACTTGCTCCTAACCTTGAAAATAACCTGATAGCCATTGGGCGCATTCAGCAGAAAGAGCGCTAACAAAACTGTTTGCGCTACTGATAGGTACCGGTAGCGGAAATCAGTTGACATCGGGCGAATTCAGCAGAAAGAGCGGTAGCAAACTGTCACAACTGTCAGTCACACAACACGTTACCGAAAAGGAGCGCAAGCCAAGTACGCTACTGAAAATGGCGACCGCTACCCAACATGTTACATAGGGGGCGTTCCACTTGGCGATCACAACGCTCACGCTCACGACCGCTCTTTTCCCCATTCCACTTGCTTGCTATCGCTGTTATGTTAACTCAAGTGGAACGGATTTTAGGGCGTTTTGGACTGTCATGAAAGAAATGACAAGATTGAAAGAAGTAGAAGTTAGTTGTTAGGTCAATAAATTTAATTAAAGTGTACAACAGTTAGAAATATTATTATACATATAACTGAACTGTATTCTGGACGTACACTTTCACGCATCTAGTGAGATAGGTCTTCACAGAACATCGAAATGTGTGGGTCGATTTGAGCTTGGCGATCACAACGATCAAAATGCTCCTTTAGCCGTTCCACTTAACGACCGCGGTCTTTGTGAGCGCGGCAAAATCATCGCTCACTGCAAGCTCAAATCGACCCACATTTTTCGATGTTCTGTGACGACCTATCTCAATAGATGCGTGAAAGTGAAAATGGACGTTCAGAATACAGTTTAGATATATATTTATTATAATATTTCGAACTGTTGTACACTTTAATTGAATTTATTGTTTAGAATGACTTCTACTTTTTTCAATCTTGTCATTTCTTTCATGACAGCCCAAAACACCCAATAATCCGTTCCACTTGAGTTAACATAATAGCGCTAGCAAGCAAGTGGAATGGGGAAAAGAACGGTCGTGAGCGTGAGCGTTGTGATCGCCAAGTGGAACGCCCCCATAGGTAGCTCAACGTTCAGCAGAAGATCATAGAAATTCGGTAACTGTTTTCTCTGTTGAATGCGCCCATTGACCTATTATAGGGCTCGTTCCACTTGGTGATCACAACGCTCAAAATGTTACTTTAGTCGTCCAATTTAACGATTTTGAGCGTTGTGGTCGCCAAGTGGAACGGGCCCATACTATAGACTCCTTGTCACGTGACTTTTTAGAAGAAATCCGAGGCAACCTCCATAAGAGAAAGAAAGACTCAAACAGTTCCCATGAAACGAACAGAGAGGATCCAACTTAGGGCACTGTCAAAAGCACGTGTTGGAAACAAAACAATGCTGTTATATAAACACCATGATATTGTCATAGTTTTGTGATTAATACTGAATGAAACTAGTGTATTTTTTTGCAAAAACTATTTCAGCAGATATCCTAGATTAAAAATACAAAGTTTGGGCGAATTCCGTTAAATATTTCTGAAGTTGAGTTTGATCTCGGAAATGTTTAAAAGTCAAAGGAGTCTTAATGAGGAATGTTGATTTTTTCACTGGTTTCCAATCCGTTAGAGTAAATATTGGTTTTAGAAAAGAGAATAATCATGCTAGGTTTTCTTATGAAATTTGTAAATGCAGGAATTTCCATGGTGTTGGAATTCGGAGTAAGTATTCAAAAGGGGAATTCTATACCATTGTCGAACTTGATGAAAGAAAACACTTTTAGTGTTGTAGTTTATCACTGCAATTATTCATTTCTCAGTCGGCTTTCACACTCACCACTAAGGAGAACCTTCTCTCATCCAGTATGTATATGTAAATTGGATTGACCGACCCCCTCAACTTTGGTCAGCATGTTTTATTGATTGAATTTGATCATTTGGATATTATTCGAAGGTTTTGAAATTCCAGGGCTGAGATCATTAATCATGGTCAATATTTGTGAAATTAGTAAATTGAATCTTTAAATTTTGAATCAACTTCCTCTGTGGGATTGAACTATTCCATAAAATTAATTTCATAGAATTTAGAAAAATAAATATGAGGTTTATCCTTCCTTTATTCGATGAGATATATCTACATATAGACATTATAATAAATAACACATTTTAGAAAATAAATCACTTGATATAGAGAAAACACATTAATATACATATATTCATTCTTTTGATATATATATAATAATACAAAAAATAATACAACACAATAATCCAAAGCATACAGCATGTAGCATGTGTCAGAAAAAGTGTTAGCTGAGGTTTGGGGTACATATTATATAAAAGATAGGGAAAAAACCTCAGCAAAAAAAACCCTAGACCCCAGTAGAATGTTGTGTCTGTCCAGACTAATGAGCTGCTACATTCCAACAATGGAGGACATCTCTTCTTGTCATAAACATCTGTTGAAAAAAAAAACAGTAAGACTTCTCCAAGATTCTCGAAATTCAATATGAATGTGTAAAAACCTTTTTTCACAGTCTGCTTTAACACTCACCACTAAGAAGAACCTCCTCTCGTCTAGTATGTGTATGAAAATTGGATTGATCTCTCTTGCCTCTGGTACTCTTCTCTAATGAAGCTCAATGTTATCCTTCAAGGGATGGTTCAGCTGTCCTATTCCCTGGAGATATTCATAATAGGCAATGAAATGCCATAAGAAAGTTGAGAGATAACTTCAACATACTTTTCAGATATGTGTCATATAGGTCAACTTCTACAAAATCTCCTACATACACAGGAACTGATCTTTTTCTAAAGAAGGAGTGAAAGAAGTTGGAGAAAAATTATGTAAGGCAATGATTCTTTTATAAAATTTTTGTTATCTAGTAGTTCTTTTGTTACCTCAGCTTAGGTACTTTTTGTTTCAACATTTATTGTATAATTTTAGCTCTCTATTTTCATAAGAATATATATATATATATATATATATATATATATATATATATATATATATATATATATATATATATATATATCTATATATATATATATATAGATATATATATATATCTAGTATGAAGGCAAAATTTCTCATTCACCTTTTCCTGATATTGGTTTCTTCTACCTGGGGCTGCACATCCTGAATCTCGTGTGAATTAGGTTGTATGTCTACTGGTGAGAGACAGAGCGATTCTTTTTCTCCTTTATCCATGAAAAAGTTGGAGCTTTCCAAAAACGGAAATACTGCAAAAAAAAAATTAACAAGCAACTGAATGATACAACATTGTTCATTATAATTAATCTGCGAATTACTACTATCACAAAGAAGTTCCACGAATTCTATAAGTATGAACCTGTCCTACCATCTGCAGTTGTTGAAATTATTTCTTTCTTTCTTTCCTTTCTCTCAGATGTTGTAGGAAATATGAAGCAAACCAAAGAAGGAACAGCATCTTTTTTGAGAATTACAGTCCCATTGGGGTTCACATAGTGATCTTCTCGAAAATGATTACTCAAATTTTCAATATTGAAGAAGGTTCGAAATCAGCCCTTCCTACAGCATCAATCCATTTTTTCCTCAAGCTCTCGAGTTTTGGGAAGCTGTAAGTTCAATAAATTCATGGAGGCTACTAATCGAAATATAAAAAGAGAATGCGTTCCTATACTTACGCAAATTTCAAATTGGTTCCTTTTTTATATCTGGCAGTGCAGTTATATGCAACACAACTATCCGGCATTATTATTAATAGTTCTTAAAAGAACTTTGAAAGAATTATCTTCAACCTTCAGAATAAAAATTCTAATCAACACAAATCCAACCGTTCAAATAGATTGTGAACTTCGAAAGTTTAAAATAACTTGGTTATGTTTATGTGTTTGACAGTGCCCTAAATTACTCCATCTCATTCAGAAGTCCACTTTCTCTCTCTAGAAAGACTTCCATGTATAATTGGCGATTCCAACTACCGTTGAGGGCGCTGCGAGTTGTAAACAATTACTTGTTTTCTAGGTTCGTTATTTCGCCACCAGCCTGGCTGGCGCTAGGCGATTTGTTTTAAAAATTTCGAATGACAACTGGATATTTAAATAATTTAATTAATTTGTTATTTGCAAGAACAATTACGATCAAATGAATATGTATTACACAATATTGGGTTTATTGAAAGGTAGTAGAACAAAAAAAAACACAAAATATTGATATATTATTAACTTTATTCTTTCTTCTCTCCACAATTCGACAATACAAGAGGTTACGTTCCCGATGCCTGTTTCCCAAAATCATCGAGTAACAATGTATTTGTTTGTAATATTTAAAAAAATCATTTACGTGTAGCAAGATAATCAGAATGAAGCAAACAAACTACCTTATTAAACGTAACATGTTCCTCCTTTGCGTAATTTCTGCAAAAAAAAATTTTTTTCAGTCGTATACTAATATAACTTCCCTTTGTAAATTAATGGAAATTTATATTCCTATTGGTGCCTTTCCTTGAGAAGCAATTGGCTGTTATACACCCTTAGTAATAGTACTTTACCATTCATTTCAATAATTTTTCCTATTCACAAAGTCCAAAGATAGCTCTCAACCTAAAACTTGAAAAACTCTCAAATATCACTTGAACTAAATTTCACTGATATAAATACCTTTACCATTATTTTCTAAGAGCAATTCTGCTATTCAGGAAAAAAAATTACGACAAATATATCAAGAGAAGCAAAAATATTCTTGATTCTATCAATATCTACGTGTAAAATTTG
Source organism: Hippodamia convergens (assembly GCA_038502775.1). Classification (NCBI taxonomy): domain Eukaryota; kingdom Metazoa; phylum Arthropoda; class Insecta; order Coleoptera; family Coccinellidae; genus Hippodamia; species Hippodamia convergens. The sequence goes on from CM076608.1 coordinate 66,332,837, forward strand.
TTTTTATTACTTGTTTTCTAGGTTCGATATTTATCCGCCAGGTGCCGTCTAATTATTTGGAATCGCCGATTGACATAATTCACACAATTATTGATCGCATTATGTATTTACATTCACAAAATCAAATGGATATGAAGAAGATAATTATTAGTTATTCATTAAATATTATAGAGTTATTATCCACTTTCTTCATCATTGTAAAACACAATCTGTGACAAAATTCCAAGAAATGAAAGAGAGAAGAATTTCTTCAGGTGAGTACAATTATAATTTTCCACATTCATCTCTTGGGTAATTGTCTTGACTGTGCCAAAAATCTCAAAAATTCATGAAAAATTCAGTAAACACTAACCTTGATATGCAGAACACGAATCTGTTTTCAGATTTTTCCGGTCGGTCTTGGTTTTTCTAAAAAAAATTCTTAAAGTTATTGAAGGTTATCTCGACAAAATACTTCATTTTTCAAGTTCGTTTAAATATTTCAGAGTTTCGTGGCCTATTTTCATCATGAATACAAAATGCTCGATTTTTTCCTTAATTTACAGTCTTCTTTATTACTGAATTTCCCTAAAATGTGATGATTCCTTATTGTTTACATTCCGGTGATGTGACGGCCATCTTCATTTCTAGCTCAACAGCGCAATGTCACTTCGAATGACGTAGAAATGGCCGTCACATCACCGGAATGTAAACATCAAGGAATCATCACATTTTAGGGAAATTCAGTAATAAAGAAGACTGTAAATTAAGGAAAAAATCGAGAATTTTGTATTCATGATGAAAATAGGCCACGAAACTCTGAAATATTTAAACGAACTTGAAAAATGAAGTATTTTGTCGAGATAAACTTCAATAACTTTAAGAATTTTTTTTAGAAAAACCAAGACCGACCGGAAAAATCTGAAAACAGATTCGTGTTCTGCATATCAAGGTTAGTGTTTACTGAATTTTTCATGATTTTTTGAGATTTTTGGCACAGTCAAGACAATTACCGATTCGGTATTCTGCATATCAAGGTTATAGTGCTTACTGAATTTTTCGTCAATTTTTGAGATTTTTGGATCAGTGTAGGTAATTACCTTATTTTTTTGTATATTTATATTATATTAGTATATTTTTGTATAGAGAACAGTAATGAATATTTATGAAGGACTATTGTTTTTAATTCCTAAGAATTCAGAAAAGGTTAGCCTAATGAAAACCGTACAAGGCAAAATAAGAATTTCGCGCCAAGCCTCGCCGTCAAATGTGATGAAGTAGTAACCTGTAATATACTAGTTCGGATAACAGCCGCTTGGGCTCTAAAAAAGTTGTCACAGAATATCTATCCGAATAGATATTCTGTGAAGTTGTTGTCATCATAGAACGTCAGTGTTCGATCTATTTTACCTAGGGTTGGGTATCGAACTAAAAAACATCGATTATTGAAATCGATTAATTTTTTCATGAAACTAATCGATACACCGATTACTCGTGGTTAAAAACATATTTTGTATTTTGGCAGCTAAAATGTAATTTATTGCGTCCATAACGCAATTTAATTACGTTGGTGTGTGCAATAAAGTTCATACTGGGGACCTATTCTTGACCATTCGCAATTTATGCGATCGTTCGCATCTATTACCTTTGAGAATGACAGACGAACCTGTATTTTTGGCCGTCCGCATGACATACGACGTACATCTTTATGTTCTGTGCTTAGGACCGTTCGTATTTCACTGCGAGTGGTTTTGAGAACTCGCAAATATTTGACAGTTCAAATGATATCATTGACATTGAATTTGAAAGTAAGGTGTTGAATTTCACCGATATTTACCTATTTTGTCCGCATAGCTCAAAATTTGAGCTTGCAGTAGTGCCGATATGTAAATCTATGCCATAAATGTTCAGAAGTTGTCGAGAATGCCGTTTTTGAAACGGAAATAGCCTTTCGTAAAAATGCGTATGCGTGGAGTTGCGAATGATTTCGAGAAAAGGGTAAATACAATAGAAAACTTTGAATAGACTCATTTGCGAATTGTAAATTATGAAAAATAACAATTCTTCAAGTTAACTCTGATTGGAAGTCGATGAGTAGGTACTGGTTATGTGGTTGGAAAAAACTTCGATTATAGGCGATTCAACTTCATCTCGAAACCACCTAGCGGCAAAAATTTCAAACTAATTGTGAGTATCCCTTACTTTAAGATTGTACTGATTTCACAGCGATTGTTCGTGTATTTACTTTTTCTACAGTTGTTGGTGAGAGTTGAAAGCTTCAAAGTTCATTTTCTACTTCTCGTTGATTTATTTGTGTTTGAAAATGAATTATATAAGAAGCGATATTCCGAAAATCGGAGTTTAATGTTGTATTTATGGATGTAAACGTCGTGGTTACAAGGACCATGTTAAATGCTGAAAAGAAATGCAGTTCCTACAAAAAAACTTCCTAAGGGATCTCATGAAACCACTACCATACAGAAAAGACCGACTATAATCAAATATGAGCCTGCATGGCCAATTGTAATAAATTTTATTTGCATAATGTTCTTCTCAATTAAAAGTAATTCATTTTCTGTTGAAAACCAATTATGGATCAATGGGAGATCCAGAAATTGACAAAGAGCTCCCTACACAGGTAAAGAACTGAAATATTCTCATAGTCATTATATTTGAGTTATAATTTCAGGAAATATCCAGAACAACCTACGAACGGTTGGCTGTGGAAGCTTAATGTGGTTTGGCAAAAGTTAAGTATGAAGATGTTGCAGTTGATAGTTTGAAAATTCGTAAAATATGTGACAATACAATAACTGACAAAAACTTAAAGAGCATAACAGGGACGAATTCTTTTCATATGCTAGACACAAGCAAGAAATTCTGCAGAAGTGAATATGTCAACTTCGATTTTTTCAGATGATACGTTTTGAAAGTAGTTCCTTATCAGTATGTACTGTCCAAATATCATTTGATTACTTTGTTCATAAATTTTACTTTATAGTGTCCAAATTATATATACCAAGTGAGCCCAAGGTGTGTACGAAGCTTTCTGGGGTTAATAGTACATTGAAAAATAAGTAAAGTTTGTTAAACTCATGGACCAAAATGCATATTGAGGGAGATATATCCTTCCAAAGTTGATGAAATTAAAAAATTCTCTGCATAACTTCTGAACGGTGAATGCCATCAGATTAAAATTTCGTGTATAAATGTCCCTGAATCACCCTCAGAAAGCTTGGAATACATTTTTGACTCACCTTGTATACAAATGTTTTCTAGTTCTTAAAAAAATTGCAAGTAATAATAATAATAATAATAATAAGGTATGTCAGATTAGAAACCTGGATGGTTGTAATTGTTTAACATATGTTATTTCATTGGCAATTGTTCAATTATGGAAATAAATTTATTGTTTATTTGTTTTGAAAATTTGTTTCATCTTCAAGGATTTATTAGTATCTTCAGTTATTTGACGAAAGTTTTCATGAAATTTGATACAGATATAAAATCTCAATTACATGTTTCTTATTTTGCATTATGACCATTACATCGCATAATAACACCAGCAATTTACGGGACCCAAGCCTTTGTGACTGCTTTTCCTATAATGTTAAGTAAATGAAAACTATTTTCATAATTTATTTGTACCCATCTTCTAAGACACTCCTACTTTTTGGAACGGCTCCCAAATATGTGAATTATTCACGTAAAGTAAGGAATACTCTAGTTTCGTATGAATCCATCATTCAACTCAAGAATATATTATATTATAATATATTAACTCGCTCAAAGATCATCATAAACAAGAAAGTACAACACAAAGTGTTTCAGCAAACTCAATGTTTAGAGAGGGCGCAACCTACCCTTGAATTGCGTATACGATTAATAGAACATAAGAAAAATCGATTAAAAAAACATCGGTTATTTCGATTAATCGATAATCGATACCCATCCCTAATTTTACTTTGTTATCTGTGGGTCAAAGATTATAGAGTATAAAAATGGGAAACGCCCTTAGAATATAGAAAACCAGGAAGGAGCATATCATGCATTCTGGTGCGACGAGAATGGTGCACTCAATATGGCCGATACTCGTTTCCGTTTCGCAGTGGCGTAGGGCATTTGAATTTTCAATTAAATTTTATTAACGAAATGGCTTATTCCAAATCGGTCTAAAAAATCTTAACGAAGTAGGGGAGCAAAACACAATGCAATTTTATATTGTTTTTATTGATTCCTTAACAAAATTAATCCGTTATACAGTTCTAATTCTTTCATCATCAACCGTATTTTTACAAATATAATTCAACCTGGTGATGAAAAAAAACATTAGTTGTACTTTTTATCAAAAGTTTCAGACGATATATTCATTTCATGGTCCTTTATTCTTTACTTACATATTCCAACTGATCGATTTCAATTGTTGGAAAGCTGCAATAAATAACCTGATAAAGGCCACAGATGACCGATTAAAACAATCGCCTGGAACATAAAAGGCTCCTGTCGTTAGGACAAAACCCAGGTTTCTTTACGAAACTCATCCATATCACTCTCTGTTTTTCATCTCTGGAAAATCTGGAAAAATAATTGAACTTATAAATTGTGAAGAACTGAATAAAAATCAATTCAACGATAAAATCATGGTTTTACTTCCGAAATGTCCCTTGAGACGAAATTAATAGCGCTACCAACTATCAGTGTCAGTTGGTTCAATGAAATTGATTACCGAACATCACCTACGCCCATGGTTTGTTACGGATAACCTCCAAATTCAGCAAAATTGAAATCCCGTGTTTTTCAGGAAAAAATGAATCATTTCAATACCAATATCACTTACCTGTGAAATGTTACACCAAATTCTTGTTTTTTTGGTGTTTTGAAATTGCCACACTCTGCACAACTAATCATTTCATCGAAAATGTTCTAAACTTGGAAAATGTCTTATAGCACTAAATTACGTGTATAAAATAGTAAGAAATTCACGGACACACCTTTAAACCTCGCCTAAAACTTAATTCAATACAGTTAAACTGCGAAAATATCACAAAAACCAAATAAAAGTACAATTTGCTGAGAGCACCACTTTCTTATTTCAAATTCAAACCAAACGATGACTCATTCGTGGTGCACTCTTGTCGCACTTCCGCTCTTGCATTAGGTGCGCATAGGCTCCTTCCTGGTATTTTATATTCTAAGGAAACGCCCTTGTATCTGTGGTACTAAAATCCGACTACGATTTTTGGCTAGTTTCTTACTTGTGACACATAGATGACGCTGAAAACATTATTCAGTACAGAAAACTATTTTAATAGGCGCGAAATTCGAAACACATTTCTCATAAATTTTCATTTAATTAAATACTTTGTCGAGCTTTTAAAAAATATCCTGATTGACAAAAAAAAAGCAGGGCTCCGCTTTTTGATCAAGATGATCTTTTCTTCTGCATATTGCTCTGAATCAAATGAAATACGCTTCTGGTTTCTTTATATTTTTATTTGAAATGATTGTGTAAAATCAACTACAATACAATAATTATGAAATTGAGTACATTTCAAAAATTTGCTCACATATTAGAGAATTATCAACACAACAAGAACTTATTGCGAGTGAACTCTCGATAAATCGAACATCGATAAGTCAAACAGTTGTTCTGGACCCGATTCATACATATGTTACCCAGTGTATTTTAACCTCAATGAGTCTAGAGGGTCTAGTAGATGAGTCGAACTGCTGGAAGGGTCGTCAAGAGAACCACCACCTCTAAAAGTCGTTCTTCTGACCACCATTGCCTCTATGAGTGGAACTTTTTGATCTAATGAATGAGACCGAAGAAAATTCGGTTCGCAAACAAATTATCCAGAACAATATATTTTTACCCTGAAACCCCTATCCATTTGACAACACTGAAAATAAAAAGCAATGAACAAGACAATTACATGATACGAGTTTCAAAACTTACATTTCTATTTTCTTTGGTAATGAAAAGAATGCACATTCAGGATTATTATTTATGCAATTAATCACCATGCATTTCGAATGTCGGTCAGTCTTTAACACAAAATTTATAACAGAAAATCACACAAACCAAGATTATGGAGTGAGCTAGATGGTACTCTTGTAGATTTCGAGTTATTTTAGTGGAAAATACGCGAGAAAATACAATCATCATTCAGCAAAAATATTTATTCAAGTATTTCTTTCAAAATGACAACAGCCTACTAATAATCTTTATATAATCTATGCCAAATGGACCCTAATTAAATATTTTAACCATAACCCGATTACTTTTGAAAAACAGATGTCGCTGACATCACTGCAGTCGCTTCGTTTCCCATCTTTATACTCTATAATCTTTGCTGTGGGTGATAGTGCCTTAAATTTCTCCATCTCATTCGCATGTCCACAGTCCACCACAGTCTCTCTCTAGATAGACATGAGATTGTCTCTGCCGAAAGACATCCTAGGCAGCGTTCACAAACTTACTCGGAGAGTAGAGTAAGAGTATGGCCATATGATCAGAAATATACTTCGGTCTTTACTCCACACTCGTCGTTCACAAACTTACTCTGACAAATGTCATTCAGAATTCAAATATGTGTATAGGTTATGAATAATACTTTTGCATCATATACATTTTTTATTTATCATTTTTATATTGAATTGTTGCTATCATGAATGAATAATAGAAGTTTAAGAAAAAAATTCTCTCTAGTCGTACATTTTCAGTTGTGTCTTCGCAGTATAGTCAATTTTTCTTTTATTTGAAAAGCAGAGCATAAACGTGTTTTTTGATGATTGTGAGGAAACTGATAAATGTTCTCAGGACCTTGAATTACTTTTAATGAGACAGGAAGGATGAAAAAGGATATTATTGTCTATAATCTTCTCTTGCAAGCAGAAAATTAAAAATGTTATTACATGTTTTGTTGTTTTATTGACATTACGCCAGAAAAAAATTAAATACTTCGTAACAAAAAATAGTTTCATTTGAGGAAGCTAACAAAAAGAAGTTAAAAAAATATTGTATGAAAGATAAAGCAAAATATGAATGAATCTTGACAGATCTAAACTCTCGAATATAACAAAATATCAACGTAGATTCCAAATCAGGTACAAAAAACAGTTATTGTGGGACTTTTCATGTCTCGATTTATTTGAACTTGAACGGACCACTCTAGGTTCTGCAATACAGGGAAAAAACTCTTTTTTTCTTTACCATTATCTCTTGGTAAAGTTCACTTTGAGCTTCGTTAATTCACTGCTAGCAATTTCATTAAATTTATTAATCATTAAAGTAATTCTTTCCAATATTTCTATATTTCACAGAATAGTTGTTTCACTTGAAAAATTAATTGTTTCGTATTTCGTTATTGAAATGAAACAAAACCAGAAATAAATACTAATTTGAATAATATTCAAGTTTCAAAAAGTACGCAGGAGCAGGACAGAATGAAAATCGTACGTCACAACTGTCAGAGTATGTGTTTACTCCATAGATATAGATATCAGAGAGTTGAAGTGCGCACAGCACGTAAGCCCGAACGTGAACGTTGACGTGAGAAATAACGTCAAATATAACGTTCACGTGCTGCGGTGAAAAGAGAGTTGAAGTGCCGCCATGTAAAAGCTAGGCTACGAACTAGCAAATCTAACCAGGTTAGGAGAAAGTTATGTCAAAATTCAAACGTTCGCAACTCATCGGAAGATTCGTTTAACGTTCGGGTAACGTACGTTGGCTTTTAACGTATACGTGAAAGGACGCTAGTGTACGTCGGCCGTTAAGCTGACTCTAACGTAGACGTTAAAAACTGACGAATGCGCATGTGTATATGTCAATTATAACGTCTACGTCTACGTTCGTGGAAGCACTTCAACTCTCTATCTATGGTTTACTCTAGGGATGGGAAATACTTGTTTATTCCAATACCAGGGATGACAAGTATGAGTATCGAGAAATACCAAGTACTGATACCAGGTATTGAAATACTTGCAAGTATTGGGCCTTGGGCGTCTCTCAAATACGGGTTGGTTAGGTATGAAGTAGAAGTAGCGGTGTTGGAGTACGTAGACTAGACGTACTCTTTACTTTGTGCGTTGTTGATATGATCATTGGTATATCTGAAGAAAATTGATATTCACGTTCATCGACAACTTCTGTTTTTCTTTGTGAAACTAAATTTCACATTCTAAATTGAATGATACTTCCAAAACTACAGAGTTGGTTAACTAACTTTATTTTCACGTGCTTAGATACCCTAATTGATTGATTTTAAATCACAAATCCAGAAAAATATGTAATCCTAATCTAGCTATACCATTTCGAATAAAGTCAGGTGTTCCACAACTATTCCTTCATAATTCGACCTTATTCGAAAAAAATGCCCCTGAGAGGTAAGGTACCTTTCAGTCAGGAACATGCAAGAATATACATCAATTAAAAATTTATTGATACAATTGCATGATGAGTAACGTCATAGTACCCTAAATGAAATTTGAAGTGTCCCTCTGTAAATTCCCAGTGGGTATTTCCCACTATTCCGGATTCCGGGAATTTATATATCTACCGATTTTTCATTTTCTTTAAGGGTGCGGTATCAGGTAAAAATTACAAGTGCCGAAGTGCGCCGATGGCAATAAAGTTTGACTGTAACATAACAATAACAAGTATCCGATCCCCGATACTTGTGGTGACGTATATGAAAAGAAGTGCCGACACCCAGTCCCGGTACGCATCGGGCGTTACAAGTATTTCAATACTTGTTTTGAAAGTATTTCCAAATACCACGTATACGTACTTGTCCGCCGATATGTAGTATCGATACCTGGTATTCGGAATACTTGCCATCCCTAGTTTACTCTCCTAAATAGCAGAGTATGCAGACAGAGCTTATTGATGCAGGGTCTTGACACCTTCCTACCCCCACCCCAAATAGTGTTTTTAGTTGAGACAACAAATACTCGTGTCGCTGCATACGCCAATATTTAGTGATATCGTCAATAGATGACTCTGTTTGAGGTTTTTAGTCGTGTTTCGTGTTTGTCAAACATATGTTTTATTGACATAATTCACACAATTATTGATCACATTATGTATTTACATTCACAAGATCAAATGGATATGAAGAAGATAGTTATTAGTTATTTATTAAATATTGGAGAGTTATTATCCACTTTCTTCATCATTGTAAAACACAATTTGTGACAAAATTCCAAGAAATGAAAGAGAGAAGAATTTCTTCAGGTGAGTACAATTATAATTTTCCACATTCATCTCTTGTTCTTTTTTTATTGGCTGAATCTTTCAGATTTATGTTTTTTACTCAGTGATTAAGAAAAAATTTATTCTTTACAGGTAAAAGAGCTGTGATACTTTCTAAATTGAACTGTTTGAGACGAACACACTTGAGGGCACAGGAACAGATTCTCTACAACATGATTTACAAACTGAAAATACAATTAAACCAGAAGCAGTATCAAATCAAGGACTATCAAGAAAGATTAAGTGCTGCACTTGTAAACCTGAAAAAAATTCAGTGAGGAAAAAGAGAACAAGCAAATCTTAAGAAGCCAACTTTTTAAATGTACACTGTGTCCCAAATTGGGTGTGACTGCACTGTATCTCAGCTATTATTGAAGATAGAGACATGCATTTTTTGCGACCTTGTGTCAGTTTTGGTAAAACTTTTAAATATACATATATGTTTATTTTTGGTAATTGTCTAGACTGATCCGAAAATTGACGAAAAATTCAGTAAGCACTAACCTTAATATGCAGGAGAGGAATCTTATTTCAGATTTATCTGGTCGGTCTTGGTTCTTCTAAAAAAAATTCTCAAATTAATTGACGGTCAAATCAACACTTCAATTTTCAAGTCCGTTATAATATTTCAGTTTCGTGGCCTTTTTTTCATTATGAATACAAAATTCTCGATTTTTTCTTTATTTATAGCCTTCTTTATCACTGGATTTCCCTAAAATCTGATGATTTCTAAGTCCGGTGATATGATGGCCATCTTCATTGCTACGTCATACGAATCACGTTATATTGCGCTGTTGACGTAGAAATGAAGATGAAATAACATTCATATCACCGGATTTTAAACACTTAGGAATCATCACATTTTAGGGAAATTCAGTAATAAAGAAGCCCATAAATTAAGAAAAAATCGAGAATTTTGTATTCATAATGACAAAAAGTCCACGTCACAGACTTGAAGAATGAAGTGTTCGTTTAGGATAACCCTCAATGACTTTGAGTATTTTAGAAAAAAAAACCAAGACCTGAAAACAGATTCTGCATATCAAGGTTAGTGCTTACTGAATTTTTCGTCAATTTTTGAGATTTTCGGGTCAGTGTAGACAATTACCTCATTTTCTGTATATTTATATTATATTTGTATATTTTTGTATAGAGAACAGTAATAAATATATATTTGTGAAGGACTATTGTTTTCAATTGCTTAGAATTCAGAATAGGTAAGCCTACTGAAAATCCTAAAAAGCAAAATAAGAATGTAATTTGAATTTCGCGCCGAGCCTGCCGAAAAATGTGATAAAGTAGTAACCTGTAAAATATTAGTTGAGACAACAACCGCTTGGGGTTCCAAACAGTTGTTTTAATCATAGTACGTCAGTGTCCGATCTATTCTACTTAGTTATCTGTGTTATTGATGTTCTGTGGCTTACTCAGAGGAAGTTTATGAACGCTCACAGAGTATACTCCGAGGAAGACAAAGCAAGTTTGTGAACGCTTCAGAGTAAGGGGAGCTTACTCTGAGTAAGTTTATGAACGCAACCCAAGAATTTGGAAGATATTTATGATCATAATCATTGGGATCTTCTGGTGAGAGAAATCTGAACCCTCGAGCGCTAGTAGATTTTGGTTATTAACGTGGAATGTGAATGTAAATGTGTTCGTCTTCAGTTTATTTTCGGGGTTTTGTACGGTTGTGTGAGTTGAAAATTTTGGTGTTATTGATTTTCCTAACTTGGATTATTGCTGAAGAGTTTGAACGCCCTTTAGGATCACTTATAAATAGATATCATCTTTAATTTTTAATCATAGCTGTTATCACATGGCTTCCTCACGTAACGACTATTGCTGTGTCCCGCAATGTAATTCTTGGTCAAGGAGAAAAGGATCACACACTGCATTGAGCTTTCACTTGTTTCCAAAGGAGAATGAAAGCAAGGTTTATTTGGAAACAAAATTTGGAATGGAACTCGTTGACAGAAGAAAGACTGGATTTTAAAATTGAAGATTGGTAAACCGGTCACCCCATACATGAAAGTACAGAAGATGATTATTTTCATAAAGGTAACTTACAAATATAAATCATTACTGAATATAAATAAACTTCATATTTTTTATAATATTCTCAGGTAGAAATAAAAAATTTCCAAAATTGAAGCAAACTGCAGTTCCTTCGAAGAACCTACCAATCACTTCAGAAGTTCACGGTTCTCAAGCTTCTTGCTGCTCTTACCAGAAAACTATTCATCCTGAAGCCAGTTTGTCCAGTCGGACAAAGATATACTATTCCAGGGTAGAAAGAAGAGAAAGTGTAAATGATTCTTGTTGTGCAGAAGTTCGATCTGAAGAAGATATGCAAGCTGCCCTGGCATTTATGAATCTTTTGAACTAGGGTATTGAAATGAGTGAAACCTGGTAGAAGAAGTTATTGTACCTCAAACTCGTGATTTTAACGTACAGGTAGATACCTCCAGAATTTCAACACTAACTGATCTCTTGAAAGATGATAAGTCTTCGAAATGCTTTACCGGCATTAATTCTCAAATACTTGATTCTATAGAGTATTTATTTAGTAAAGTATCGAAAGATTCAAGGCAGCATCAGTTAAATATCCAACAAAGAATAGTTTTGACTCTAGCTCTATCATAATATATGTAACTTTGTCAATTCTCTTCAGTATTTCCCAACAAGTCTGTAAAAATTATTTTTATGACCCATGGAGTGTTTTGTTTGTCATCTCGAAACCAAAGGTGTATTTTCCATCGATAGATGAAATAAAGCGAAACATGCCAAAATGTTTCTCTGGCTCTGAAAATACGAGGGTTGTACTTGACTGTACTGAAATATATGCCCAGAAACCGTCTTGCTTATGTTGTAGAATTAAGTTCTATTCTCAGTATAAAAGTAGTACCACTGTTGAATTCATGACTGGTGTATCCCCAGGAGGGATTATAACATTTGTCAGTGAACCGTATGGTGGTAGAGCCTCTGACAAAACCATATTTGAAGACAGTGGTCTCATTGACAAATTTACACCAATGGTTGATAAAGGCTTTCTTATAGAGGATTTTTGTAGAATGCACGGTATAGAACTCATTCGACCACCATTTTTGAAGAAAGAAAATCAATTAACACCAGAAGAATCTCTAAAAAATCAGAAAATTGCATCTGCTCGCGTTCAGAGTAAGAGGGCAAATCAAATATTGAAATTTTTCAAAATATTGAGTGGGAAAATTGAATGGAGGTTAATACCTGAAGTACATGAAATATTTACAATTGCCTGCGCAATTACCAATTTATCAAGTCCTATTCTATCAGATGAAAGGTTTTAATGTACTCTATTTAAAATTATCCTTCATTTATATGCAAATATTATAACTGTTGTGTATTACAAGTAAATATATGCATGTATTGATTGATTCGTTTTATATTTAAACAAATTTATTGCTATTGCAATGAGTAACTCCTAAGTGCTGAAATTTTTGATAGGTAGAAGGTAAGTGACCAAATGATTAAATGAGATATAAACATATGTTTTACTGTATATTATTTTCAAATAATTTTTTTTAAAGAAGTTGTATTTGATGTTTCTCAACATTTCTTTAGCAGAAGCATAGTCATAATTTTCTTTGATTATTTTCAAACTATCATAGTAAGATGCATATATCACAAAATATCATTTCTCTAAACTGAGCACTGCTTCATTTCACAAAGTCTGAAAATAATATCAAAATTATTGTTCAGGAACGATTTACATGTTCCAAAATACTTCCTTTTATATACGATATTACGGAAAATAAATGTCTATTTTTAATAAAATAAGCTGTGATATCAAAGATAAACGATGAATCTGTAGGCACTACACGAAATAAAGCACAAAATCATAAGACACCTCTACTTTTCCACTCATTAAAAGCTGATGTTCGTTTATTGTACTAGCGCTCAAGGGTTCAAAACTTCACCACCGAGGCGCTGGCATCTACGCAGAAGTTCCCAATAGGTTAGACGTCTTACTTAAGACCATTGACTGTATCATAAAACCTTAGTTTTATATAAAACGTCAATACTTAAGTAAGACCTACATGTCATTATATCTGGCTCTGTTTATTTCTGAGAATCATTAATGAATGATTTAACCAATCCGCTGTGTATCCCTAGTTTCGATTCTTACAGGATTTAAAAAGGGTGTATGATTCTGAATATCATTATACGATTCGCAAACGTTTACTCTGAAATCATGCAACTGAAGTATACTAATGTCAAACAAACAAGATTTAGAAAATTTTAATGAATAGTAGGAAAGGAAAACTAACAGAAGTTGGTAAGTTATTGAGCTATGTATCAAGAATTTCATATTCTTTTCACATTATAGCTAATGACATGTTCACTAACAGCATCACCATCATGAATAATGTGAAGGAGCAATTTTATTCCTTAGACAATATACAACTTCGATTCTTGTGCCCTAATGATTTGAATGAGGTGCAAGAACTGTGCCGTGACTGGTTTCCTATAGAATATCCTTTTTATTGGTATGAAGCAATCACATCTTCAAATACAAGGTATGTCAAAATTTAGATTTACTGGGGTCATTCTAAGATATGAGGTACAACTTACCTACGAGAGCTGCTACAACCAAGTTGGGTTTACCCCAAATTGATTTGATGTAATTAAGAAAATGGTATCATATCATTAAAACATTCATTATGATCACACCCAGAAAGCAGCCAGTCACTTTATCAATTTGTTTTTGTTTTTTAACAGACCAGGGCAGAAATTTAATGCAGGGGAAAGACAAGATATACAGGGCAGGATACTTTTTGAACAGGGGAAGGATATTATTGTTACTTTCGTCGAATTTTGGCATGTACCCACAGGTTACCACATAACCGTATTTAAGTATAGTTACAGTGTTATCACGTTTTCGCGAAGCTAACTATGTAACTATGACATTTTCATGACGTCATGCATACCACAGCCCGTAACTCCTCTTGAGCAGGGTAACTCGTGTAGAATGTATTTCCATCTCTTTCTTATGAGTGAGATTGTAGTGGGATTAATTTGGGACCATAGATTCACGAATTAAATATTGGGGTACAGGCCTGTTAGATAGACATGAATTGTGAAATAAAAACAATTTCGATTCTTGTCTATTGAAGTTGAACATACAATTGAGTGGTAGCTTTCTGTGTTGTGGGGTATTTCTTGTGATTTATCAAGTTTTTATTTGGTTTGCGTTTTGACTGGTCGCAGCTAAGGGTTCACACGTGAATTTTTGTGTGAATCTGTGTCAATTTTTGTCTTCGATCATTTCTTATTTGATATTTGAATCAGATTTCTGATTTATATTTCATCGGTATTTGGATCGAGAATCGCGTACATCTGTAATTACTAGCTCAACATCTGCGTTTTTGATAACCACATCGTTTCCTCGCGTCTAAGGGAGTTCAAACTCGTAGTTTCTTCATGTTTTCTGTATTTCATTTCATTGAAAGTGATCGATACATATAGTAATCTTTTTCCTCTGTGGTTTTCCTCCGTAGGCGTACCCTTGCTTTTTCTAGACCCTCCTGTGCTTGTCTGTCTAAAGTTGTTCTGGCTGGCCTCAGAAAGTGAAAAGTGTTTTCCCCTTTCTTTCTCCTTTTCCCCAGTTATAATCCCGTTCAGCTAATTTGTGGGATCCTTCATTATTAACGTACGTCAATTCAATTGATTTCTCATGGGTAGTTTTGATTGGATTTTCAATAGTGGGGATTAAGTTGATATATTTGTATTTATCTTTGTTGACACAGTTTCATTTTAAGTTTTCTTACAATGTCAGCTTCATATGAAATAAAGTTCATTATTATTATTATTGAGGAACTTCATCGACCTAAAGAATTCTCATATCTTCAACATGCCGATCTGTGTAATATGTATGAAGAATATAAGAAACAAGGACAAGATCTCTTGTAATGTCTATTGTAGAACGTTTCATTTAGCATGTGTACACTTGACATCTCAGGATGCAAAAATTTTTGAAAATAGCAAACCTTTTTCATGTTCATCATGCTTAAACTTTGTAGCCGCAATGCCGGGGGCACTCCAGTTTCGTCTCCCGCCAGGCCCGGATCTACGACTTTTTCTGACCGGGGCAAAAATTCATGGTGGCGCCTCCCCTCTTAATTTTGGTATAAGAATTTTAAAATTTATATCTACACAAATGGAATGAATTAAAGGATCAAAATAAAATCGAAATTTTTTGAGCAATTTTCAACAGGCCATAAATTCGAGAGGAATGGTCATACAAGAAAAAAAAAAGAAGGAAGTGTAGCTCCTGTTACCTATCTTATTATTGGATTATTACTTTGCAATCTTGTAACATCATAAGTTTTTGAGTAATATTAGAAAAACCAACAACAACAAAATTTTCAATTAAATTTTTTAGCCTATTTTTTTCAGATTTCGATACGTCTACTAATCATGGAGATATCGACCCTCAAATAAAAAAAGTTCCTTTCTTTCTTCAACTATCGATATCTCAGCAATCAATAATCACACAAAAAGTTAACGGTGAGTTTCGAGAACCTGAATGATTTCCCTTCAGCCCGGTCGTCCACTGGAAGCGTATTTAAGCGGCTTCGCGCTCACGCGAAACAAGCGTTCGTAGCTGCTACAACACAGGCGGCAATGGGCTGCAGGGTTCGTCCACTGGCAGCGGCGACGGTTGCGGCTTCTTGCGTTCCATTCAGTGATATAACCAATTGCCCGATACAAAGACCATAGTTTGTCTTCGAATTCGAAAATGATATCGTTCGTATTCTTTTAGCATTGAGTGCAATATGCTTTGAATCCGGAGGACTTGTACATTCTAGAGTCAAGTTATCTCAACGACGGAAACACATGAGCGACCGCAGAATTTTTTCTCAGGGGGGGCCAAATAATGATTCGATGAGGCGCAGGCGAAATCAGTATGAGGTTTTGCTCAAAAACAAGAAGGAAATCAAAATCTCAGGGGGGGCCACGGCACCCCCTGCCCCCCCCCCTGCGGGCGCCCATGCGAAAACACAGAGGTCCTGCCGTTATTGGATGCACCCAATTTTCAGAACCAGAAAATCCTTGGGAGAATTCAAACATCTTCAAAATCAATAATTGGAAAAATATCCTAAGCGATTTTTCAATTCCTATGGGAAGAAGCAAAGAATATTTCTGAATGTATTTGAGAAACGATAAAATTTCATAGGGACAACATTTCGAACTCTCAAGCTTTGTAACTTTTCGGAGTTTATGTCAGACTTCCTTTTCAGACCATTTCTCAACATGAGCTTCACGGAATATTGAGAATTTTTGATTTCCCAATTGACATTCACCAATCCATGATGATCATAGATTGATATTAATAACTATGATGGTGAAATTGCTACTTCATTTCAAAATTCGTTGAAATCAGTTCCATTTTCAAAAAATCATTCCAAATACGATCCACACCCACCGAACAATTTAACAGATTATTATTCTTTCATAACTGTCAGGTTCCATCATTAGATTTTTCGTGTTATTCCAATTCATCATGTGATAGCCTGTATTGGAAGTCACATAATCGCGATATACCAATATCTCTACATTTTATTCTAATTTTCTAATTTAGAAAGGTGTTGATGTTTCTCGTGTATAGGTTTTTCCACAAATGCAAGGAATGTTGTAAATACAATTTTTTTTACTTCGTTTCCTATTTGAAGGTTTAGTTTTTGTAAGTTTAGATCTTAAATCATTTCGTGTTTTGAAAACGGTTCTCATATTTAGAACCAATTCTTTGAATTTTTCCTGAAAGTCCATGAACATGAGAAATCAAATTAAATGACATTATTTATTCTTGAAGGTTTCTTTTTGGTCCCTGATTATCATTATACTCTCTAAATTTGAAATAATTTTTCAAATGAATTTCGATGGATATTTATTATCCTCAAGAATACTTTTAATGAAATTAATTTAATTATTTCTTATTTCATTTATAGACGAAATTAAATGAGCCTCACCGCCAAGTGATTTTATAATACCTGTTTTAATACTCATTTGACTGATTTGAATATAAATTTAGATATCGATTGTTGTGTGCCTTTTTTCTGAAACCACTCGATTCTTTTTTGCCATGTTGTCACGAAAACATCATCGGCATACCGTCATCAAGTCTTTAGGCATTGCACCACAGACTTTTCATCACACAAAATTTGACATCAAGATTTGCTTGAATTTCATTCATATAAGAGACAAGTGTGTTCAGAAAAAAAGACACACCAATCGATATCAAATGAGTGTTAAAACAGCTTTTATGAAAACACTTTATGATTGGGAACATTTAATTCATCTACAACTGAAAAAAGAAAAAATGAAATCAATTTCATTAAAGATAGTTTTGAGGAGGATCTTTTTTGCCATGTTGTCACGAAAACATCATCGGCATACCGTCATCAAGTCTTTAGGCATTGCACCACAGACTTTTCATCACACAAAATTTGACATCAAGATTTGCTTGAATTTCATTCATATAAGAGACAAGTGTGTTCAGAAAAAAAGACACACCAATCGATATCAAATGAGTGTTAAAACAGCTTTTATGAAAACACTTTATGATTGGGATCATTTAATTCATCTACAACTGAAAAAAGAAAAAATGAAATCAATTTCATTAAAGATAGTTTTGAGGAGGATGTCCAACGAATTCCATACGAATTTCCCTACGCGGAAAGGATTTTACTTCGTAAATAGAGCCAGCGCTTCTAGCGTTCGAGCGTACACGCGCTACAGATCCCATTTCAGGCGGATCAAGCGGCGAAGCTCGTAGCCGCTCGTGTACGCCCGTTCGAAGTCGCCTGTACTGGACGCAGCTGCATTGAAATATATTGCTTGGGATCTGTAGCAACTTGCCGCACGTATACGCTCGTTTCGCGAGAGCCATAAAACGCTCGAAAACGCTTGCAGTGGACGACCGGGCTAAAACGCTCGAAAACGCTTCCAGTGGACGACGGGCTCAAAGGCTGTTCATTGCTTTTTCGAAAAAATTTTTTTTTCTTTTTGTCACATGAATTTGAAAATGCAACGAAAAGGGGGTTCTGGTTTTGGAAAATCAATCGCTGAATCATACAAAAACTAAGAATGTTAAGTGTGCCTTTTTCACTCCAATATGTTTACATGAACCCTACTGAAAGCCAAATCAATCCAGCCAGCCGTTTTTTTGTTTCACTCGATCGAGTTCCTAAAATAATTCAAGGATCACGTTTGTTGCTCTGAAAAGCTCATTACCTTTTAAACATGAGAAAGAAAGTTTTTCGAAACTTTTCCACGATTTTATTGTAGATGTTGCTCAAATATTCAAAAAAGAAATATTAAAAAAAAATTCAAAAAATTTCTGTCACTTTGCAATTTTTTTAAACTTTCGAAAATTTGAAAAAACCACCTCCCAATCATTTCCAATGCATTAATTCTCAATCTGATCCTTTGTCAATTAAAATTTGAACAAAAGATAATACCCCTAACTGAATTTCGTCCTTTTTCACTCGCTGTTCGGAGACAGCTTTTGGCTACTTTTCGTGAATACAGATAAACTCGCATTTTTAAACAGATTTTTCTTCAAAATCTTCATGCTTTCAACAAAAACACACACACACACACAAACAATAAACCGAAAATCCGACTGCGCAACCTCGACGTGGTGGGCTTTGGATAACGCAAATTCCGGCGGATATTATTAACTTCAAATTTTGAAATTTTTTACTTTTTTGAAAATGAAAGCAATATCTCCAATCAAATTCTCGAAAGAAATTTTGAAACTGATTACAAGTTCACACAAATAACCAGAAAGACATACAAAGAGTTCGAATGCAACCGCAATTATTGCCAACGTTCTTAGTTCCAGATGTGATTAGGAAGAGTCGATAATTCCCCAGGCAAAATATTACTGGGTCTATGCTTGCGTTGCATGGGTACTCGCAGAATCAATTTTTTCTCAGGGGGGCAAAACAAAAATTTTCGAAAAACGATAAGGCGCAACGACGTCAGTTTTTCCTTTCTTTCTATTCCTTTTTTAATTTATGCGTGGGCAAAGTAAAAATGATAAAGTTTTCCACGGCAACTGTCTTCGAAACAAACCACATGTCATGAAACAATATTAACAGAAAAATTAAATATAAATATTATGAAGAAAGGCGTGAAATAAATATAATGATTGCAAATACATGAAGACGAATCAACGAGTAATAACAAAATAGAAACGAATATACACATACGCTTGATGAACGAAATTCATGAAAATAAAATATGAATAATGATAGACCTTGAAATCCGAATATTTCTATCTCTAGAATGGGAATAAACATTAGAAGATTCTATATGGGTGATTCTCTGGAAACTGTGTCTTTTGAACGATACTTTTGATTTCAACAAAAAAGTTTACAAATTTTATTCCGATGAGGATTTTTGTTATAATCAAAACCTAACTGTTCAACACAAATTGAATAACACCTAAAATTCCTGCATTTTAGCTATTTTCAGAAAAATGTTTGGTCAAGGTAGTCCACGGGAATGACCAATTTTCCACAGGAATGATCTAAATAATGCTATCAGGATTCTGGATAGGAAGTGATTCGAAAGTTTCATGAGATTTCAACAGAATATATTTCCACTTTCAATATAGTATACATACTATATATAAAAAAAATATATATAAAAAAAACAGACTAGGTATTCTAGAAACCATAATACACAGGTGTTTGTTCTCGTACGAGCCAACTCGTTATTTTCTTATCCCATAGTGATTGGAAAAATCACGTCGAATGATTTTGTTCGGGGGGACATCTTTTGACGAATATTGGAAGCTTGAACGAGCAACCCCCTAAGAGGGGGCACTTCAACCCCTCAAAATTGAAAAGGTTGAAAGATCTCTTAACATCGGTGTATGATAACGTTGTTCCGATGAATCATTTTCGCTAAAAATCAATTTACTACCTCAAACTTTTCTGACTCAAAATTTGAAAGAACTACGCCAACGAGTTGTGAATGTGTGTCATCAAATAACTCCAATTAAGTTGAACCATGTTAAAGACGGTTTTCAGTCGAAATTATTTTTGGAAGTCAATGTAGAAAAATTTGATTTAAAAATGCAGACATAATTTTTTTATTGTTACCATGATAAAACAGAATCGACGTGTTTTGGGAACTTTTCCAATCGCCATGGGATAAGAAATATACAAGGTGGCTTTAGGCGATTTAGTTTTGCGGATAATTTTCTTCATTCTATGGCAGTTCTGCCTATATTTATTTCTTCTTTTCTCTATGTCTTCCTACTCTTCTTCTGTTCGACATTCTTTGGCGTTGAATAAGTTTTTTTGCTGTTCTATAAACTTTTGTATTAATTCTCCATTTCTTTTTTTGCAACCTTTGTTGCCTTGGAGTCATTTCATGTAAGACTTTCTACATATTTCCTTCGTTGTGCTTCATATATTTTTCCTGCCTTTTAACTAATTCTTTCAAGACGACATCTTTCTTTTTTCCCTTTATACTCAGTTATTCTCAAGTTCGTTTCGAGGACGAGCAATATTTCTGTTGAAAACACTATGTTCATCATTATCCAGTCATTATACTCATTCCCGTGGTAGTGCAATCATTCCCGTGTCATGAATTCCACACGGGAATGATATCCACGGGAATGACAAAAGTGATATTTTACTCTCGTATTTCCAGAAAAACATATTTCATTTATGAGAAAACAAAATATTTTATGAATGTTAGGTATAAAAAACTGGTAATGCAATGAATTTTCACAAAATTTTAATTTTTACCTGAAAAATTTTCCACCACGGGAATGACTGCTAGGATGTTACACACCGATTTCAACACTTTCGCTAACTAGCAGAACTCTTCTGTTCGATCATATAAGCACAACTGACGTTATAAACAATCGAAAATTACTTTTAGGCTATTTTCAAACTACCGGTGTGGGGTTAACGCGGTAAATTCGGATCATTTGATGGAATTCATGACCTGCCACGGGAATGATCATTTCTGCCTGTGACAGACTTCTTTTTTCAAATACAAGAAAAATTTTCACTACTTCGTTCGAACTAATGTGGCAGACTATAATACATGGTACAATATTCCAATGAATGTATCTCATCTGGTTTTCATCTTTTCAGGAATGTGAATTATGACCGTTCTCAAGTTCTCAAACCATTGAGTTACATCCCACGGGAATGACAATTTCGAGATACTTACCTTAAAAAATAAAAAATTATGAATAAATTTTGAATAAAGTTATTTGTACCTGGAAGAAAAATGAAATCTCTAACATCAGATTTATACAAAACATAAAAATTCCAATATTTTGAAGATTTATTGATGTGTAACCTGTTCGGACTCAGTTTCTGGAGAATCACCCATATAAAAAAAAATCCCTGTTGGAGAATGGATAATAATTATTGAAATATGAGAGTACCTGCACTTGCCACATGAAGAAACCCAAATCAAAGAAGCCTATTAGAAAAACCGCCAATGAAACGATCATCTTGTAACGATTGAACACAATGCCCACACGACTCCTGTAGGGGCGCGTTGAGCACTTTTTGGGTGAACAAAATTCATGACATCGTCGTCTCCGAAAACTTTGGATGATTTTTGTTCAACCAGAATGTGCTCACCGTGCCACAGAAAGTTATCAATTCATAAAAAACCTCTGCCGATGATTACATAATAGCTAAGTCTATTGGAAACCGGAAAATTGTTGTGAATTCAACTCTTCGCCCTTTTTCCTTGCCTGTTGAATTACAAAACTTACATTGAGGGTGTTGTGCTGAAAAACGATAGCAGGGCTGTAATGTCACGGCGGGCATTAATTAATTTAGAAGATTTTTGGCATAGTGGTGATTTATCATGTTTCAATTCTACTGTTTCGATTTTAGCACTATGACATTAATTTCTTTCGAGAAAATCAAAAATTAAATCATTCAATCACTGGTTGATTTTGATTTTGGTGCCCCCTAAAGCTGGCGCCCGGGGCAAGCAACCCGCTTGCCCTCCTCTAGATCGGGCCTGCCTACCGCGTCGGGAGCTCCTAACTTACCTGATACTTGCATTGACTAAATCCTGAAAAGCTGGCTATACTCGACCAATTTGCCGAAGACATGGCTTCGATCAGGTCTACTCAGAGTCAACTAACTGAGCAGTTGGCAAAGTGTAAGGATACACTCAGAGCTCATGAGATGATAGTGAAGACGTTCAACAGTCATAGATGGCATCGCCCTCTATGGGTGTTCAGAGTGTGTCGCAGGATGAAATCATTCTGCACATAAAGAGATCTCATAATATCATTGTTCGTAATGTTCCCGAGGGCTCCAGTATTTCCTCTGATAGCGCAGTTGCACGAGAGGTGGTTGGAAGAATTGATGAGGCGGCTGTGAATTACATCACCGCTATATACAGGGTGAGTCTTTGACTTGTACATATATTTTAACCGTAGATTTCTGTGGTCAAAAGAAAAATTTTTTCATCTTCCATTTTTACGATTCGTCTTCGTTGAAAAGATACAGATTGAAAATCCATGAAAAAATTTAATTTTTAGTTATATTTCGCAAACGATTTTGTCGAACTTTATTATTATAGTTTTTCGTAAACGTGATTAATCTATCCCCAACACGAAATTCCACCAACATCCGCCAGTTTCTCAATTATGTCCATAACATTCCATAAATTCACCAGAAATTCAAAGAGTCTAATTATAAACAGTAAATTTGATATGATTAGATGAATATTTGTTTATTTTGGAATATAAAAGTTTGCTTGATATTTTCTTGTGTTAAAGTAAGATAGCTCTTGTTTCGAAGCGACCAACGTCATTGGACACATGTGCGAAATATGTGAAGAAAAAACGGGCATCAAGACTTGAGTTGTTGAATTTTGGATGTCAGAGAGTGTGCTCGCATATAAAATCGCCTCGCTGAAATAAATCAAGTGTCGCTTAGAAAACAAGTTAATGTCGAATAACTATTCCGCAAAGACGTTAGTTAATTATTAGTGTCAAATCTAGACAGTGACTATTATTTAGTGTGAGGTTAACAGAAAGTCCGCTCGCTGCGTGAATGTGCGATTGGAGGTAGTTCTCCCAGAAGGAGTACGGAGGAAGAGGAACACCGAATAGGCCTATTCGTGAAGACAGACGGCAGCCCCCAGGTCCAGCTTCTGCAAGGTCCGTGTAAGTGATATCTATGCGGTGTGTTCGTCCTGTTGTCGGCTAAGATTGGTTCAAAAAAAACTCAAGAAAGGGTCTTACAGTCCACTCCCAGCGAAACCAAACAAACTGAGCTATTCTTTACCGCCGTTTACGAGTAATTCCATATTGAAATAAAAAAAATCTGAGAAATTCAATAAATTGGGTACCTTGGCTGAATGTAACTCGGTTGAAAATATGCACAGAATTCGATTTTTGCTACGTTGTCACGTTGAAAATCACCACGTTTAAATCCGAGAATTTATGTTCTGGAAGGATAAGGTTATTATGAATGGAAAGGGAATTAGCGGACCTTGGGAATTGAGTTATATTAATGAGCTCACCTCCACTTCTTCGATTTACATCCTTATTTATTCAAGCAAATTCACACAACTCTTTCGAAATACTTGATGCTTTAGGCAAGTTAAATTTTTTTAATGGTGATTGTTCGCTAGAAGCCCGCTTTCATTAAAAGCCAAAGGGAATGCTCCACCCAGAGACAATCATGTTGTTGTCTCTAGCACCACCATTCGAATCTAAACATACACTTGACACACGCGATCACAATTCGGCCACATTGTTCACAACACTTCTGTTAACAAGTTTTTTCTTAAAAGCAAACAGACAAAAATTACACGGATTCAAGTCCGGTGCTCATAGAAGCCGTGGCACTGGGCCGTGTGGCCCTATCCCATATCCATCTCATATTGAAATTTTTATTGAGTCATTTTATACCAATTCTGGACTATGGAATTATGATAAGAAGCTTTATCTTGCTGTAGCCACATATTTTGCACAACAATAAATGGCACATCCTCCAATAAGTTGTCCAAATCATTTTGCAGAATGTTCAGATACTCATTTGCATTCACCCTACCATTTTCGTGGTCATATCAGATGATGGTTCACCATGCCTGCCCACATATTTACTCCGAATCGGTGTTGTCTGTTATTTTCCCTGATAATATATGAGCCCAAAGCTCCATCAGTGAAAAAGCATTTAAGCATATATACCATTTCCTGGTTAGAATACATTCTGCAGATTCATACTAATCATAGATTTACCAAACATGGATGAGCCCTGACAGTCAGTGTTGTTGGAGAACGTTATGCCAAGGGTGAGATAGAGCTAGTGGAAGCAAGAAGCTACGATACAAGTAAAGTGCCGAAAGAAAAAGAGAGTGCCATCATTCAATTTTCTTTCCGTACGTCAAACTCCAACTGAATTGGCGTGTATTGGTTTTGTTTTGCATAGAATTGACTGTGCTTTTCTTGCCTCTTCTAGCTCTATCTTTCGTTTGGCATAACATCTCTCTTTGATAATAATAATAATAATAATAATAATAATAATAATATATTTATTTCCACTGATTTTTCTACAAAATATGGGAAAATGTCAACATATAAAAGGTAATCACAACAAACATGTGATAAATATACATAAAAAGCATAAAAAATTACAGTACAAAAAAATTTCAGCCGTCAAGGTACTCGTCAATCGAATAAAACGCCGCGCCCAACAAATATTTCTTCAACTCCAACCTAAAACCCGATATGTTATCAATACCACGTAAGTAATCCGGCAAACCATTATACAATCGTAGGCAAGTCAGAAAAGGCCCGCGCTGAATATGCGATAACCTGGTGAACGGAACGTACAGATCAGAACTCTGACGGGTAACATAGTGATTTATTTCACCACATTTGGTAAGGGATAAGAGGTTTTTCCTAACATACAATATGCTCTGAAATATGTACAAGGAGGGCAATGTCAATAAGTTGTTTCGAAAGAATTCACGACATGATACACGGGATGATAGACCATACATGGATCTGACAACCCTCTTTTGAAGCAAAAACACCTCGCGCATACGCGTACTATTACCCCAGCAGAGAATACCATTATTTAACGATGATTGAACAAGCGCAAAATAGAGAACTCTCAGAATATGGTTGTCAACATATTGACGAAGCTGGCGCATCATAAAGCACTTCGAGGCGAGTGAACCGCAAAGATTTGCTATGTGTTCACCCCAAGATAGTGCAGAATCCACTGTCACCCTCAAAAACTTCGCAGACGTGGACAATGGGACGCAACCAATTCCAGCGCGCACCAAGGGACTAGAATCCGGCTCCACTCCAGGGACATGGAACATAAGCATTTCAGTTTTTCCAGTATTCAGTACCAAGCTGTTATCACGGCACCAATCAGACATGGCAGCAAAGCAGTTACTTGCTAAGACAGCCAGATCACTAACGCTGTCTCCATGTACAACGGCCGCTGTATCGTCGGCAAACCGAAGTGCAGCAGACGAAAACTGACCAAGATGAAAGATCAGGTCATTCACAAATATGATAAACAGCACTGGACCCAGCGTATTGCCCTGCGGGACACCAGACTCCAGTGGTGCACTTTCTGATACAATGGGACCCGACCATCATAGATGCGCACCCTCTGCTTCCTCCCGGTAAGGTAAGACTGAATCCAGCAGTGAGGAATACCACGCACACCATAAAACTCAAGTTTATACAGTAGAGTGTTTACATCTATAGTATCGAAAGCACGACTCAGATCAAAAAAGAGTCCCAAACATTTCCTCTTACTTTCGAAAGCATCAAGTATACTTTTATATAGATTAAGTATGGCGTCCTGCGTACATTTTCCCTTTCTAAAGCCATATTGTGAGGGAGAAAGCAGAAGGCGCCCCTCAAGAAAAGACATTAAACGGCTTAGAAAAGCCTTTTCCAAGATCTTAGAAAACACCGATAATAAGGCTATAGGTCTATAATTTTGAAATGAGGCTACATCACCCTTTTTGTGTATCGGCACTATTAAAGCCGTTTTCAGTTCTTGAGGAAAATATCCATGTTCAAAGGAGACATTAATAAGGTAAACCAAAATGTCCGTTAAAAGATCTGACGCGTGTTTTAAAATATTACACGGAACTCCATCAATACCCGCCGACTTTTTTGCCGCAACAGATTGAATAAGTCGTTGAACCTCGTCATGTGTCACCGGAGATAAAAACAATGAATTAACATTTCTTGCGCCGCCACACACGCGTGGAAACGATCGCGAATTATCCACTAAAGTTCTGATTGAATCTACGAAGAAATTATTGAATCCATTTGCAGCCTCACGGGGTCCCTTAGAAGTATTACCATCAGTATCATGCATATTAGAAGGCAAATCACTAGTTTTATCATTCCCTGGAATTTTAGAATTGATGACATTCCATGTTGTACGTGATTTATTTGAAGAATTGAGAATAAGATCATCGTCATATGATTTCTTCAAAAACTTGATTTTATCAACGTGTTTTTTTTTTCATTTTATTGTAAACAACTCTCATTTCGCATCATTCTAGGAATGTCCCTCAACCAATGGCCTTCATTTATTACCTCGTTCGTAATCCAGGGGTTTCCACCCAATTTTTTAACTGATTTTGTCTTAATGGGAAATGCAATGTTAAAATAATAATTAAAAGTATCTAAGAAAATGGCAAATTTTTCATCCACATTAAGGGTCCCATAAACCTCAGACCATGTTTCATTCGTCAACAAACTCCTGAAGTGCGCAATATTCTGTTCTGGAAAGCAGCGCTGTCGAGTTTTCTCTGAGTCACCGGGCCCTACATCACCCGAGCCAACCGTCAACATCTGAGCGCGGTGATCGGACAATGTGTTGTCCAACGTGGTAGATTGATACGTCAAATTATTACCCACGAACATATTATCTATCAGAGTCTCAGAAAAGCAGCTAACTCTAGAACACTCGGTGAAACCTCTATCGAATCCAAAAGAGGTGAACAAGTTCAAGAGTTCTCTCGAACATCGAGAATCGTCGAGAAAATTCACGTTGAAGTCCCCGCAGATAACAGAGGAAGACGAGTATTTGACCAAAATGGCCTCGACTGATTCAAATAACATTTCCATATCCATTCCCGGTGAACGATATAAACAAAATACATTTAATTTAGTGTCACGTAATAATACCCTGACAGCTGAAGCTTCAAACAATCTGTCTCTTAAAAGTCGAGGACACAACTCCAATTTAACGAACTCAACATCACGACGAACCATGATTAATACTCGACCACCTGGTCCAGTACTTCTGCAGTAGGAATTGGCAAGATGGTAATTGTCCAATTTAAAATAAGTTATTTCATCCGTACATAACCAAGATTCCGTTAAGCATATAATCTCGGGATAACTTAAGGAGTGCAAAAATACCTCTAATTGATTGATTTTATTGCGTATGCTCCTGATGTTCAAGTTCAAGATACGTAATGCGATAGTATCACCTTTAGGGTCTTTCGTGTTCCTTACTTCTTCTACGAAAGGAATAGCGTCTAAATGTAACACCGGAAGGCCATATTTCTGGATTGTTCAATTGTTCCAACAGTTCAAATGCTTTCACCGCTTCCATTGTAAGTTATCAATTCTATGACACTAATGGCGGTATTCTGCTTTCATCTGTGAGCAAATCTGTAACTTTTCATAAGATTACAGGAAAATTACGATTCTCGACGCTTTCTATAAATCTGTAGCTTACAGGAAACATATCGAAAGGTATATTGTGAGGTTATGTTGAATGGTTTGTTTTTGTCACAGAATATAAAATACTTTTCTATACCCAACTACATTTGTGTTTTATTTTCGCATTTCGGTTGTAAATTTCCCCTTTTTGTCAAAAAGAACACAAATTGAACATAAATATATACAATGATCAATACTTACGGTCCAATTTTACAGAGAAATAAATTCTATTTTATGATCTTATTACGAAGTAGTTCAAATTGACACTTCTAATACGACAGTTACAGAAAAGCTTCCAGAATTTCATTATTCATGAATCTGTAAGTCAGCCACATAGATACAGATCAATCGTACGCTACAGATTTGTAGCTTACAGAAAAAAAGCAGAATACGGCCATAATACAGGCGGATAAAAGAAATAAGGCTTTTATTGAAAATCACTATACCATTAATTCCTAATTTCAATTGTTGATCACTCTATGCGCAACAACGACCAACATAGAACAGTCGCGAAAAATCAGCGTTGTTAAAGTTAAAATTGTTTCATTTTCATTCCATTATATTATTTATTATTATATTTAACATAATAATGAGTATCATCCGAAATGTTAAATCAAATTTTAGATAACAAATTACATATTCACAATAGCATTATAATTGAAAAAAACTATCAACACACAATTACATTTGATCATTATAATGTGGTAAGGCTATGCGCACTCTACACTGTATAGTAGGTCTATGATCTACGGTTACGGAGTTCTGGCAACGTTTAGCTTAGCAGTGAACGTTCAATCCAATGACATTTGTTTATGTATGGAAATGAAAGGTTTTGTTTCCGTCGGAGAACTTCAGAAAATTTTATAACGATATTATCGATAATGAAAAAGAAATCAAGAGAAGAATATTCAACATTTGCCGCTAACGAAATTTGTTTGAAGCATAAGTATTCATTGTAGGTACATTTTATAAATTCGGTAATTATTCAGAACTAACAAAATCGTATTTCATCTGTCATCGAATATGATTGAAAAAGTAAGTTGACGCTTGCTTTTAATGTACAGTTGCTTATTATTTCCAAGTTTTGAATGGTAGACATATATCTATGATTTCCAGGAGTGGCATAGCTCATTCTGAGAGTTTAAAATGGCTATATCTTTTTATCTAGGCGGAATCGGAAAAAATGGTTAAGGAAAAAAGTGTTTCTTTTGACCTCAGGAATCTACGGTTAAAATATATGTACAAGTCAAAGACTCACCCTGTATAGGCTAGGTGCAGAGTCGAGTAATAGACCTAGACCGATTGGGGTGAAATTTAATAATCCGAGTACTCCCATACGTATCCTCCGTAATGGAAGGGCTCTCATGGGTTTTCCGAATTTCAGGAAGGTAGTTTCATCGGATGGTAAAACACCTCTTCAGTCCCAGCAACTTCAGGACCTGCGAAAGGAACTAGATCAGAAACGGATATCTGGGCAAAACAATCTAACAATCAAGTATGTGAAGGGCTCTCGCATGATAATATCCATAGACAAAGAGTGTGGGTCGAAAAACTAGTGAATGAACTCGTGGATTGGACAGTTTTATACACGAATTAAGCTTCTTCATCAGCAAAATTTGATGAGCTTTGTCTCTCTTAGTAACCCAGTCTTCATCTTTATTTCTGAGACTCGAATGTCTCAAGGGACGCCCGATCAAGCCGTTTTCATACCGGGTTTTCCTTTATTCGCTGCGACAGTCTAACAACACCGGGATATGTAGGATCTTGTATATACGTTCATGAATGTGTTGCAAAAATTTTCTCTATTACTAAGTATTTATTGGCTACATCCGGTATAGATAATGTGTTCCTGAAATTAGTTCTTGAAAATTTCACTCTACTCACTGGATGTGTGTACGGCCCTAGAACATCCGAGCATGATGTTACTATTTGCGAACACATCAAAACCATTTCAGAAAGTGGAAATAACGTCTTTATTGCGGGTGATTTCAACTTATGCGTTATTAGAGAGTGGCCAGTTTCGTGAGTACCACCTGCGAATTCTCCATCCTTTTTATACATAAACATGTTGTTCAATTCTAACAAACAACAGCTGGTGGAAATGTCCACCCGTTATAGGTCGAATCAAACCCCTTCTTGTCCTGATTTAATAGTCCACTGAAATTAGACTTTTGCTTCTGACCAAATCATACAAAAACAAATGAAGGTTTTTCGGGTAGGTCTCGGTGTCCCAAATAATATCCCAAAAGTCCCCTAGGCGGGAGTGACCGCATAACATTTGGCAACGCTGTAAAGGGCTAAAATCCTGCCTCAATGTGAATTTTCGTGAATATCTCGGTCCCTATCGAACTTACGACAAAAATACTTCAGAGCAAAAAGAAAGCTGATGAAATTTCCTATAAAAAAGGTTCTGGGTCGGTTTTTGATATAACCAACGGTTTCGTCACAATTTTGCCTTCAATTTGAACGTATGTGATAGTCTCGATAATTGAGGTACTCTATTCCACACCACCTTTGAGGATGACTATAGGGCGCGTTTTTCTCAAAGTGGTATCCCCTAATAGGCCTAATCCACGACTTTTTTGTTTTTGGAAAGGTGTTCGAACGCTAATTATCATCTCCTTCGTCTTCTCCTTCTATGAATGCATGTATATTTTCTTCGATGCCATTCGTGGAGTCAATCTCAGAGTTTTGGATTCCTGCATCGGTCACATTTTATTTTTCTGACGAATCTTCAAATGCTTCGACATTCAGGCAGGATTTTTCATGGCAATTGCCACAAACCGGTGAGCAACTAAGTCCCAAACTCCGACGGCCACACATTGGTCCACAACCTTTCGTACAGTTGCAAAATATCATTTTTGAAAAACAATCAGGCGCAGGATGTTGGTATGTCATTTTTTGTTACAATTTATTGTCTTTTAACATCCATCGCCATTCCTCAGGATTCAAATTGTTACCCAGCCATTGTTGTACTTGATACTACACCCGGAACAGATGTTCACAGATGTTGTTGTGCTGCGTCAAGGGTTGGAGGTAAAAGATTCAATCTCACTGGTTTGCTTCTGCTCACAGCTCTAATCAAGTAAAAATACCGGTATTTATTGATGCGACAACGAGGCTGACGAGGAGAAAGAGAAAATAGCAAAAAAGGACAAGCGTAAAATAATTTGTCATGTTTCAACCCTCATTTTTAAAGAAAATATAACACTTGCCGGAGATGATTGGACAAAATCTTTTAAAAACCGTGTAACGTTTGACACAGATGTAGTTGCAGCTGAAGCTAAATAACATCAAATTTGTTTCAACAAATTCAACTTGCCAGTCTCCGAGAAAATGAAGGTTGGTCATCCTGCGTATGAAAATGTTCTCAACGAAATGAAGGACATTTTTTCTTTCATTGAAAATCATGAAGACTCTCAGTTTAAATTGACTGGATGGGGAGCAATACTGACAGAAAACATACCTGATGACAAGAAAATTAGGAGAAAACTAGAAGAGAAGGACTTGAAAGAGGCAGCTGAAATCTTCAACAAAAATAATACTGCACATAACCTTTAAGCGGAATGAAGTTTTTCCTCTCAATATATGTTGCCACCATTAAATAACTCTCCATAAATCACTACCGATATTCTTCCTTGATTAAAGCTGTTAGCAGAAGCAGACCAGTGAGACTGAATCTTTTACCTCCAACTCTTGACGCAGCAAAATAACATCTGTGAACATCTGTTCACAGTGTAATATCAAGTACAGCAATGGCTTGGTAACAATTCGAATCCTGAGGAGTGGGGGTGGATGTTAAAGACAATGTATTGTAACAAAAAATGACATCCCAACTTCCTGCGCCCGATTTTCTTTCAAAAATGATATTTTGCAACTGTACGAAAGGTTGTCGACCAATGTGTGGTCGTCGTAGTTTGAGACTTCGTTGCTCACCGGTTTGTAGCAATTGCCATGGAAAATCCTGCCTGAATGCCGAATCACTTGAAGTTTCCTGAGAAAAATGAAATGTGACAGAAGCAGAAATCCAAAACTCTTAGATTGACTCCACGGATGTCATCGAAGAAAGTATACATGCATTCATAGAAGGAGAAGACGAAGGAGAAAAAAATTAGCGTTCGAACGCCTTTCCAAAAAACAAAAAAGTCGTGGATTAGGCCTATTAGGGGATACAACTTTGAGAAAAACGCACCCTGTAGTCATCCTAAAAGGTGTTGTGGAATAGAGTACCCCCATTATCCAGAATATCACATACGTTCAAATTGAAGGCGAGATTGTGACGAAACCGTTGGTTATATCAAAAAACGACTCGAAACCTTTTTTCTAGGAAATTTCATCAGCTTTCTTTTTGCTCTGATGTATTTTTGTCGTAAGTTCTATAGGGACCCAGATATAAACGAAAATTCACATTGGGGCAGGATTTTAGCCCTTTACAGCGTTGCCAAATGTTATGCGGTCACTCCCGCCTAGGGGACTTTTGGGCTATCATTTGGGACACCGAGACCTACCTGAAAAGCCTTCATTTGCTTTTGTATGAATTGGTCCGAAGTTTGGGCCTATTTCGACCTAAATGCAGTGGACTATAATATTTACCAACTAGGTCTAGTATCAGATGTCAGAAATGGTCCTCCACTTGGAAAATCGAATCATTTGGTTTTGAGTACTCAGCTTCAGTTTGAGTTGCTGAGGAACAGTATCGTGAGAGAAACTTACAAAGTAATTAATTATGAGGAAGTAAGAACTCTTGATGCGGTTGACTGGGATGTAGTGTTGGGCTAGGACTTTTCTGATTATGTTTGTAATGTGATGGACGGAAACGCAAAATTTGTGGAGTCTGTTACTGAAAAAATTAAACCTTGAATTAATGATCAACTTTTGCGAATGATTAAATATCGAAAGAACCTTTGACGAAGATTTATTCGAAGCAAGAGTGAAACTATATTTAGATAGCATCGACAGTTATTGAACTCCCTGTCGCAGTTGATTAAAAGAACAAAGATTTTCTGTATTAACAGCCTAACGACATCTAACAACAAGAAGAAATTCTTAAAGTTCACACGTCAATGCCTCAACTGTAAAGAGTCAATCTCTTCAATACGTTCTGCAGAGAGTGGTGATCTACTCAGTCCCACCGAGACGGCTGAATCATCAGCATCCTGATTTTCTGTCGCCTTTGTCTCAGATCCGGCTGGCCCGATGCCTCGTATCATCCATTTCTGACATCGAAATCACCCATGAGGAGGTAGAAAGACAACTTGGATCTTTTTAAATATCATCATCTCCTGGTCCCGACAATTTCAATGCTAAATTTCTGTCTGAGTGTGCTACCAGCTTATCTGTGCCTCTTGCGTCGATATTTTCCTTTTCTCTTTCATCTGGTGATTTACCTCACTCCTGGCGTGAAGCCAAAGAAAACCAATTTTCAAGAAGGGTGACAGACACAATCTTGACAATTATCGTCCGATTAGTCTGACTTCAGTACATTGTGAAACTTTAGAGAAAATTATTTGGATCACAAGCTAATTTGGAATTCGCATCATGGCTTTGTTCCTGGTCGATCCATCATTACTAATTTATTGTTTTGTCTGGATAAATGGACGTCAGCACGGGATTGGAAGATCCCCATTGATGTTGTAACAAGAGTAACGGAGTTTTCTTCTACCTTAATTGACCACATATTTGTGAAATGCAGAAAATTTAAATGATATAAAACCTTTTAATTTCAAATCTTCTATAACTGATCATTTTTCTGTAGGATTAGAGATTGAATTCAATAAGGGATTGTACAATACCAAAACTAACATAATGACTAAAACAAAAATAGATATAAATATTTTAGTCAAAAGACTTGCGAAAAAAATCTAGCAAAATGTTTATGACATGAGAGAAGTGGAAGATGATTACATTTGCTTTAATAATAATAATATAAGGGGGGGTCCTACAGCCTATGCCGCATCCCGCATTTCGTTCGCCATTTCTCTCTATCATTCCATTCATCTTCATCAATCGCTCTATCTCTCATACTCTTTCTAATTCCCTCTCTCCATTGGGTTGTTGGTCTTCCTCTCCTTCTTCTGTTTTGTGGTATGTACTCCAAAACCCTCCTCGGCCATCGAGTATCATCTATCCTCATAACGTGCCCATACCATATTAATTGTCTCGTTTCCACTCGTTCTGCTGTTGTAATAACTCGCCCAGTTTTCCTTCTTATCTCTTCGTTTCTAATATGTAGCATTCTGGAAATTCTACAAGATCTTCTCAAGAAGTCCATCTCCACTGTCTCTATGATCTTTTTCTCTTTTTCTGGATGTTGCCAGCATTCACGTCCGTAAGTTAAAATAGGTTCTACAACTGTCGTGAAGATTGTCATTTTTGTCTTGAGTTTCATGCTGCTTTGTGATGGACTTCAGACCCCTGATTAGCTCATATTTCGAAAGTGGAACACCGGTGACCACATTGCCTACTTCCACTTGAGAAATCAATAATAGAGATAATATGATGACTTCGCGAACACAGCAAATTCAAACGATTGCATTAGATATGAACTAATTACTTAACATTGTCATTGTAATCACTTCTGGTCATTCCAGTCTGTGTGTTTCTCGGAATTGGTCCGAAAAGGGTGTTATCTAGTTATGTAAAATAAAACTTAGTTAGAAAGCAAGTGTTTTTAACCATCAACCACATCACACCATTGGATGCAAGGAAGTGCCGATACTTGCAGCCAATACATGGCGATCCTGCCCATTCGAACTCGGTGATCTCTCGGTCCGAAGAAAAGGCATCTAGAATGGGCTCCAAAACATCGAAGGAGGAAGTTATCATTGCACAAGCGGCGACCAACAACGATGCAAAAAGAATAACTATCAACGAAGTAGGTTCAGGGACAATAATGATTATGGCGATGTTGGTGGTGATGTACGTAATATGCAAATGGTTGAAAAGGCGGATGCAGAAGCAGATCAGGCGTGAGGTTGCACGAAGCACCAATCTTCTGAACCAGGCGTGAGTGTTTAAAAAACAAAAAGACAATGATTTATTATTTATAGCTTATGCTTATAACCTTATGACAAAAAATTTAGAGAATTTGTTAGAAGATATTGAGAAATTCAGATCAAATTTGAAAAAAGACAATCAAGAAAAAAGATCAAACCTCACTGCGATTGAAAATAAAATTAGTTCGTTGAAAATTTTTAAGACCTCATAGATAGTAGAAAAAGAGGAGCTTCAGGAAAAATTCAAATTCAATATAGAAAAATTGAGAGAGGTCAATATTTTTTCAAATTTGATAGAAAAGCTTCTAATTGAATGTAGTGAAATTCTGAAGGAGCGACAATTTAATTTAAAAGTCAGCACATACCAAACAGTTTTGTCTAAACCATTATCAATACAAAATTTAAAAATGGCAGAATTTGAACTAAAAACAGCAACAGCTTTATTACCAGTGTTAGACGGTTCAGAAGACACTGTGAAAAAATTATCCGATGCCATTGAATTATACGAAAGTATGCTTTCCGAAAACGGAAAAAAATCCTCATAAACTTTGTTTTAAAAGCACGACTTTCAGAACCAGCTAAATTGAGACTCAGGGATAAGTATGATTCATGTGGGGCACTCATTCAAGATCTTAAATCTAATTTAATTTCTAAAAAGTCAGCGACTGCATTATCGTTGGAGTTACATAATTGCAGGCAGGAGAACAAAACTATTGAAGATTATGGCAGAGTGATTGAAAATTTGATGGTAAATTTATCACTAAGTCAAGCGAATAATAACCGACAGGCATTGGATGTTTTATCCGAAGCCAACGAAAAGGTAGCTATTACTGTTTTCGCAAACGGCCTACGTGAAAGAGAATTGCGAACGATCATGAAGGCACGTAATTTCGAAAAGTTAAAAGACGCAATTGTCAGCGCGAAAGAGGAAGAGACGCGAACAGAACCACATAAAATTTTTCATTATCGCGGAAACAAAAACCGACAAAATCATAGATTTCTATCACATCATTCGCATAATAGCCGCGGAAGTTTTTTTGCAAGACAACAGCAAGGAAACTTCCAGCACAAAAATTTCAATAATCAGCAGTCAGTTAAAAGAGGTAGTCAAAATTCACGTGTTAATACTAATAGAAATTTTCGAGGACACTCGAGGGAAATTACCGACATAACTTTAGAGGGAATCAAAGGCATACCGGATACCATATAGGCGCTGAAGAGTCGCCAGAAACATCCACAAATGTAAGGACATTTTTTCGTGAATAAATGTAAAGAAGAAAGCTCCAAAATATTTTGTATGAATGGCATTAATTATGTATGTGCGAGGTATGGGGGAAGAGAAATATTTTTACTTGTAGATAGTGGTGCATCAATTAGTGTTCTTTTCGACACTTGTTTGAATAAAAATGAAGTGATTAACGAGAAGGAAAAATTAAAAATTAACGGGATCTCTGGTTCAACATCCACTTTCGGCAGTTGTATCATAGCTTTCTCATTAGGTCAAACAAAGATAACGCATAAATTTTCAATTATAGAAAAATTGAATAAACATTTAGATGGTGTTATTGGCGTAGATTTTCTACAAAAATTTTCAGCAGTAATAAATTATGAGTCATTCAACTTAACTTTTTGGCGAAACAATTCTAAATTTACAATTCCCCTATATTCAGAAACCGATCACTCAACAATTATTCCCCCAAGATGTGAGATTGTTACGTATTTACCATGTGAGGTGCAGAATGAATGTGTTGTGTTTTCAGAGGAGATAATGGAAGGTGTGTTTGTTGGTAGTCTCATAGTAAAACCTAGAAATAATATAATACCGAAATACTAGACAACTACAACATGATGATTTTTGAAGACAGGCCAACTACGGTAAATCGTGTAGATAAGCTACTCAATTCACTAAAACTAGAAAAATTGAACGAACAAGAACTGTTTTCCATTCAAAAGATATGCTCCAAATTTTCAGACGTATTCCACTTAGAAAATGACGCAGTTCAAGTTACGAATGTTTTCAAACAAAATATCAAACTACGTAAAGATGCTACGCCAGCTTTCACAAAACAGTATAAAATCCCTTATGCTCAGAAAGCGGAATTGAACAAACTCGTGAAAAAATGCTACAAGATAAAATAATAGAACCAGCGACATCAGAATTCTCAGCACCGATCTTACTTGTTAGAAAATCGGATGTAGAGGGACAGAAACGATTCAGGTTGGTTATTGATTATCGTCTACTGAACACAAAAATCGAAGATGATCGATTCCCGTTACCGGACATCGAAACAATTTTAGACTCCCTGTCAGGAGCAATATACTTCACTCATCTTGATCTGTATCAGGCTTATTATCAATTAGAGCTAGACGAAAAATCGAGACCATATACAGCTTTCACCACAGACAAAGGTCAATTCCAGATGACTCGGGCACCTATGGGCCTTAAAACAAGCCCTGCCAATTTTGCCAGAGCTATGACAATAGCGATGTCAGGCCTCTCCTGTTGTTTCATATATCTAGATGACATAATCGTTTTTTGGAAACAATTTGGAAGACCACCATCAAAAATTAACTAAAGTGTTATCTCGATTGAGAAAAGTAAATTTGAAATTGAACCCAGAAAAGTGCGAATTCCTGAAGAAAGAACTCTTGTACTTAGGACATTTCATATCAGCGGAAGGAGTTTCTCCAGACCCTGAAAAACTAGCAGTTATAGAAAATTATCCAGTCCCTAAAAATGCAAAAGAAACGAAGAGATTCGTTGCATTTGCAAATTTCTATAGAAAATTCATCAAAAATTTTTCGAATATTGCAGCACCATTAAACGCATTATCTAAGAAAAATACGGAATTCAAATGGGACGACGACTGTCAGCTGGCATTCGAAAAACTGAAATCAGCTCTCATGAATCCTCCAGTTTTGGACTTTCCTGATTTTTCAGAAAATAATAACTTCAGATTAAGTACAGACGCCTCAGGCTTTTCAATTGGAGGGGTTCTGTCAAATGGTAACGGCAGACCAATAGCATACGCCTCAAGATCATTAAATAAAGCAGAGAGAAACTACTGCATTATAGAAAAAGAATTATTAAGTATTGTGTGGTGTATAAACAAATTCAGACCTTATTTGTTCATGAGGAAATTTAAAGTTTATACAGATCATCGTCCACTTATTTATTTATTCGGCATGACTAATCCATCAAGCCGACTTACAAAATTTCGTTTACTATTAGAAGAGTACGATTTCACAATACATTATACGAAAGGATCGGATAACGTAGCCGACGCTCTGTCTAGAATAGAAGTAGAATCGAACGACCTCAAAAAGTTGAATCAGCATCTAATATATGCGATCACTAGGTCACAGAGTAAAGACGCAAACGATACAAAAACATAAATGACCAAACTACGTCGGGAAAAATACAAACTGGGACTGATCACCCCGGGATTGTAGAATTACTTAAACGACCAAAAGGAGCTACAGAACTCAAAATTGTTTCTGAAGATACATTTAACTGACTAACGAACTTGTACAAGGACAAAATCTTAAAGAAAGAGAAGACTAATGACTACCTAGGTAATAACATAATTTTTTCAGTTGGGTCAAATGAAGTATTATTGAAACTGGGATCTCGATCAACGTCAGCATTCGTTGCGTCGTTGAGAGATCTGCAGAAAGTTTATAAGAAATATAGAATTTCAGAGTTAATAATGATTAAGAATGATGAGAATAATATATTTTTAGAAGCGCTATTACAGAACCCAACAAGCTTTAAAGCTACTGAAATGAAATTAAGTATAATAAATGGACAACAAAAAATCGAGAATGACGAATTAAAACAAATAATTATCAATGATTATCATCTTCTACCAACAGGTGGCCACGCTGGTATAAGACGAACAATCAAAAACATTCGGAAAAATTATTATTGGAACAAACTCAACGACGATGTTGAAAAATTTATTAAAAAGTGTGATTCCTGTCAGCGATATAAATACACTAATTTGAAAAAACAACCAATGACTGTTACAACGACAGCATCATCAGCGATGTCGAAGATCTTTCTTGATATTTTCATTGTCGGACCTCTAGAAGCAGATTCTATCGGAAACAGATATATATTAACATTGCAGTGCGAACTCAGTAAAATCGTAGAAGCCTATGCATTACCAAATAAAGAAGCGGCAACAGTAGCTAGAACGTTCGTAGAAAATTTCATCTTACGCTACGGAATTCCTCGGGAAATTGCTACAGACCAACGTGAAGAATTTTTAAACTCGACATTTTCGGAAATATGCAAATTATTACAAATAAAGCAACTCAACTCCACAGCCTATCACCACGAATCTTTAGGAGCTTTAGAAAATACACACAAAAATCTAACAGCTTTTCTCCGAATACAAGTTGCACAACACCGAAATAGCTGGAGCTCTTGGATACCCTATTGGTGTTTTTGCTTCAACACTACTATACATAGCGAAACACAATATGCTCCCTTTGAACTGGTATTTGGTAAAACATGCAACCTGCCTTCAAACATACAAAGTTTAGTAACAAGCCCTTTGTATAACTTCAACGACTATAGCAAAGAATTAAAATTCCGATTAGAAACCGCCAATGCTGATGCTAGGACAAATCTTATTTCACAAAAAGTAAAACGAAAAATAAATTCGACGAAAAGACCATCCTAGTTGATTATAAGACTGGAGATCTAATAATGTTACGAAATTCTTCGAATAATAAAGCTGATGCTATTTTTAAAGGACCGTACGAAGTATGTAAAGCCGTTGGTCCCAATATAACCATAAAAAGGACAATAAATTAGAAACTGTTCATGCCAATAGAATTAAGCACTATTATGGATGATTAAATAAATATATAACCCCTTAGTTAAGTTTATAAGTATATGAGTAGATGAGTGTATTTCTAGGATTATTAGATAAGGTTTTATTGTATCTGTTAGGGAAAAAAATTTTAAAATGTTTCATTCATTTCCAAATTTTTTTCAATGAGCGGGAAGATGTGATGGACTTCAGACCCTGATTAGCTCATATTTCGAAAGTGGAACACCGGTGACCACATTGCCTACTTCCACTTGAGAAATCAATAATAGAGATAATTGATGACTTCGCGAACACAGCAAATTCAAACGATTGCATTAGATATGAACTAATTACTTAACATTGTCATTGTAATCACTTCTGGTCATTCCAGTCTGTGTGTTTCTCGGAATTGGTCCGAAAAGGGTGTTATCTAGTTATGTAAAATAAAACTTAGTTAGAAAGCAAGTGTTTTTAACCATCAACCACATCACACCATTGGATGCAAGGAAGTGC